>JACCGJ010010463.1:0-40967 GCA_013407085.1 Atriophallophorus winterbourni | reverse complement strand
AGCACAAGAAGGAAG
This sequence comes from Atriophallophorus winterbourni, assembly GCA_013407085.1. Lineage (NCBI taxonomy): Eukaryota > Metazoa > Platyhelminthes > Trematoda > Plagiorchiida > Microphallidae > Atriophallophorus > Atriophallophorus winterbourni. The sequence continues at coordinate 40,952 of JACCGJ010010463.1, read as the reverse complement.
ATGATTTTATCAATGATTTCACGTTACGCGCCATCAACACGAACGATCCACGTCTCTCGTTTGCAAAAATCGAAGCTCTATTCAAGTCTTACCTTGTTCGATCGCAACGCACACGCTACAACTGTGTTGTTAAATTGCTTCCAACCTCCATTGCTAGATAGTTTTCTGATTACATTCACAAACAACCTGCCATAAATCAATAAGATAGGCTCAAATCTGCAATTATCTCTCGAATTTGTTCCACCGATCAGAACACGTATGGAAGCACTTATCCAACGTTCGGCCAGATGATCGTACAACTTCATAACATTTACGTCATTTGATACAGTTACTGGGGATACAGGAGCTGGACCAACGAGTGCTACGACAGATGTGTTTGCAGAGTAGGCCGAATAAAGACGGATCCCAATTCGAAGTGCTGGATATATCCCGATGTACCATGGTGGGAAAGAAAGGGTACTTAAAACAATAAGGAAAAAAGGTCTTGCGAAGTATAGTTCTACTTGGGGTACCAGAAAATACCTCCCAAGTATCAGTTCAGGAAGCCGCAGAGCACGACTTTAAGCAGTGGCGTTACATTGCGTGTTCGCTTGATATTACAAATGTTGTGGTCACTGACACTTTTCGGGTGCCATTTTCGCCAAAATATAAAGGAGATGGTCCGAAACCACTGAGGATTACGTTTTTTAAATAACGACATGGCTGAGATTGTAAAGTCCGAATGGAAAAAAGCGAAAAGAGCTTTACCGAAGGACGTTAGACTTAGTCCATTCAAACCAAGTACCACGATCGAAACACATCCTCGTCTGGGGACAGCAGATGATAGCGTTTCCACCGAAATGGAAAAAATCGATGCATCAAAAAACGTCGTATGTCCGGCTCAAACCGAGTCGGACCAAATACGTCATACAGGGAAGCAAATGTTGTTTCAAACTGTCAGTGCGCAATAAGTAGCTCACAAGTTTCACACTCATCACGCGTCAGACCAATAGCTACAGTACACGATCCAACATTGTGTAAGATAAATACGATCAAGTGCATATATACAAATGCTCAGTGTTTAACTAACAAATTAGCTGAACTATGTGAGCTTTGTGATAGACTTTTACCCGATTTCATTGCAGTTACAGAGATTTGGTTCCAGCCCTGCATGACTGATGCTGAGCTTTTGATTCCGAAAATGTCACAACTGCGTCGCGATGGCGATCGAAGATCTGGTGGTGGAGTCGCAGTCTACTATCACGAACGTTTAGCGCAGTGTAACGTCATCGATCATCTTGACCTCAGCCTTCCTGATACGATATGGTGTTCAGTAAAACTAGTCAATGGAGATGAATGTACGATCGTCATCATTTACCGCTCGCCATCATCCGAAACCTCATTCAATGATAAGCTCATCGAATCATTGCAACACATCACAAGATGCCAGACTACGCAATTGCTGATCATTGGCGATTTTAATCTCCCGCATCTGTTTTCAAGAGGTGAGCACTCCCTGCATTCGATTGAACATAAATTCAAGGAGGTTATAGAAATTGCTTCACTACACAATCATGTTAACCAGTTAACTCGCTGGCGGGGTCTTGACCAACCTTCAACCTTTGACCTTGTCTTAACGCCTGAGGCAACCGCAGTAGAGGGTATACAATACCTGGCACCACTGGGGAAGAGTGATCATGCTGTGCTTTTGTTTGATTATGTATGTAGTGCGGAACGTTTGTGTGAACAGACGAAAGTCATTAGGAAAATAAAATTTGAATCCTTAAATATCAGTCTCCGGGATACACACACTCATGAGTTTGATTCAATGGATCCTGGCTCATATTACAATTCGGTTCTAAATTATCTAAATTCGAAGATTTACGAAAACTCGATTTTTCTACCACACAAATGCAGCTACAACAACCAGTTTGTTATTAGGAGTAGAACGGAAAAATGGTTGAATGTTAAGCGAGATTCTTGGGTAACTCATAAGAAGTTTGGTACGGAAGAAACTTGGAAGCGATTCTGTAAGATACGGAATAAAGTCACGACTCTTGTAAGAGAAGATCGCATGTAATTCCAATGGAACTTGTTTAAGAGAATGGAGAAGAATCATAAGCTTCTCTACAAGATAGCAAATGAACGATCAAAGATCAAACCAGGTTTATTCTCTGTACTAACACCTCATGGATTGACCCACACTGCCCATGATACCGCCGATGCTTTAGCAACGTTTTACTCATTTGTTTTCAATCCCAAGCGTTGTATACCATATCAAGTTTCATCAAGTTCGCCACATTTCGAATTATTAAGTGAAATGACTATCAACGAATACATGGTTGCGCGGGAACTTTGTCGACTAATCGAACAGAAGTCCCCTGGCGCAGTCAAAATTACCCCCGCCGTACTTCGCAAGTGTCGCGTTGCTTTGACTGCTCCTCGCACTCGCATATTCAATCTCAGCTTAAATGAAGGAAAAATACCACCGCAATAGAAAGCAGGGATGATAACTCTATTTATAAAGGTGGTAGTCATACAGACACAGCAAACTATAGACCGGTAACGTTACTTCCGGTGATCTCCAAATTAATGGAACGCATTGTGACTGCGCGCATAAGAGAACATTTTGAAAACCAAAATATTTTGACCGCAGCACAACACGGTTTTCGAAAAGGTCGTTGCTGTTTATTTAACCTTCTTAAAACGTTCGAGGATTGGACCAAGGCACTAGACGAAGGTGAGGCTGTACATGCTTGCTACATCGATATTTCCAAAGCTTTCGATAGAGTCAACCATGACATCTTAATTAAAAAGCTCGAATTCTATGGAATAACGGGAATATTGCTGAATTGGATAAGGGACTATCTTACTGATAGACACGTCCAAGTTCGCGTTGGCAGCACCTTATCTAGAAAAATAGACGTCACGAGTGGAGTTCCGCAAGGCTCGGTGCTTGGACCTCTTCTATTCTTGGTGTATATGAACGATATATTAGAGGATATTGGATGCAACTTGATACTATTTGCCGATGATATTAAAATATGGAAACGTGTAAGGTCTGTTAATGACTGTATGGAATTACAACGGGATCTGTGCACCTTATTTCGTTGGTCCCAGTTAAATGAGTTACCATTTAACCCTGCGAAATGTAAAATGCTGCAGCTTGGAAAATCTCTACACCACACGTATCAGCTTGGCACGCAAGATCTCGTCTGGACCACCGCAGAAAAAGATCTCGGTATATGGTTTTCGTTTAACCTTAAGCCTGGACATCATTGCCGGATGGTGTACAATAAAGCTTGCCTTATCTTGAGTCTTCTCAAAAGAATATTCCGGATTTTTACGCCCGAAACCCTACCCCGGGTAATTAAAATGTATATACGTCCTGTTATGGAATATTCCATCCAAGCCTGGGCACCATGGCTGAGGAAAAACATCGAACTTCTCGACAGGATTTATCATCGTGCTACAAAGTTGGTCCCCCTCTTACAGAAATTTGCCTTTCACAGAACAAATGTTAAAACTGAACCTACACGATTTTACCCAACGGCGGATACGTAGTGACCTCCTGTTGACATTCAAAATCCTGCATACTGAAAACCATCCCCTTAAACACTTGCTAAATTCCAATGGCCTTACTCGAACACGAACACATTCAAAAGCTTTAGGCATTCCGCATTCTCGATTGGATATTCGTCGTAATTTTTTCTCGGTAAAAAAATTGTTTCACTTAAAACTATTTGCTTCAAGAAATCACACGCTCAGAATCTGTTGAGGTTTTTGATTCCAAACTCGTTGAGTTTATGACGAACCATGCGGTATGTGACTGTCCCTATTAATTTTTGAGATATTTTATATATATATATATATATATATATATATATATATATTCCATATACCTTGTCATCCTATGGTTATTGTTAAGCTTACTGCTTTTTCTACCATAAAATGTTCTGAGTTTCTGAGTTTCTGAAAGATGTGCGCAAATTTCTGGTAACCATATAAACCGACAGTAACATAGACAAGCTTTCTCAAGTTGCAGATGAAATCTATGACGTGTCTCGTAACAAACCAATGTGCTCGGGCATCCAACCACCTTCCACTTTTTTATACTTCCAGCGCAGTTTTAAAGAATGATTTAACTTATTTGAAATCACTGATAAGCGATTTAACTTATCAAATCCGGCCCTTAAAAAGAAGTCGAAACCTTTAACCCAATGGAAATAATCACAATTCGAACATTAGATCACAAAGCTGAATATATACAACAAGGGTATGCTACTATTGTCACCCCTCTGACGCGATAGTCATCCATTGCACGTCCCCATACAGATTAAAAACACAACACCACAATCAACTAAGCCAGGATTTGGAAGCGGAAACTTTGTCCGGCAAGAGTACCATCCGCTCATTCTACTTCACAGATGGTTCAACAAAGATGGGTTTTCTGATCGGCAAAATGTCGAACTGAGTTTCATCTTACACACAAATTCAGAACGCGAAACCACTCTTCATTGACCCTACAAGCGGCCAACGGTACACGAATAACCACATATGGAAAACGATCAAACTCCATCGACCTCGGTCTTCGACATAACATTTGATTGATTTTCATTGTTGCGGACGTCAAAACCAATATCTTGGGAGCCGATTTCCTCCCACACTTTAATCTTTGAGTCAACATGACTACACTAAAACTCATCGATAATGTCACAAAGATTTATGCCATAGGATATTTGTGTAATTTACCCATACAAACTATTCGAGTCCTGATTCCCGATATTGCACCAAATTACACTTCTCTCATGAGGGAATTTCCGATAACTTCAAACCCGGAGCACACGGCACTCCTCTCAATCATGACCATAAACACCTTATTTTATTACGCGTGTGTTTATAATTTGACAAGTCATTAATCTCGGCATCACACTATACATATTTAATTGCCGATTCTTATGTCGCATTACAAACATTCGAAATCGTCAAGAGCAGCATGCCGTACTACATCTTAATTAAAAAATATACTGTGTTTCCTGACGAAAATATTTCTACGGTTCTGTCTACGTAAAAAAACCTAGAAAGCAAGATCGATTCCGTCATTGCTAAGCTGTCTATGGTTTCAAAAATTTGCAATATTTTATAACCTCTTAACATTCTACTTGACCCTAGAGCAAAAATGAGGAGATATTCTTCTTCTGCGTTGCTTGTAGAGCACAATATCAGAGGGACAAACTTACCGATAAACGCAGTAGAAAAATACCTCAATCTTTTGTTCACGACGAATCATCGAACCTGAAACCAGCTGAGGATCCCCCTAAGAAAACTACTTAGGCGGAGGTAACAGCTAACGCTTCCATATCATCATTTCCGGACTAAATTGTTGCTATTGTCACCAGACTGCTACGCCTCGAGTCTCTACTGAAAATGGACAGCCCACCTGCTTGCACAAGTCCTGAGGATGATCTGGTATTGCCAAGTGTGACTCGATCAACAGTCACGCAATACTTCGCACGTGAAGCCACAACCAAACAACGCTGGGAAACTGCCTGCAATTCCAAAAGACAATCACAAGAACACGCGATCCCTGATCATTTTATGTACAAATGTGCTGGGAAGTGTATATCCATGCATTCAAGCACGCAGGCAAGATGAATTGCAAAAATGGCGAGCTCTCTGTGAAAAGCTGAAACTTTTTGTAGACACGGTTTCTTCAGTACGTCTTTCCAGACGCTCAAACTCGCCTCACGCTGATGCCCCACGTCTAATTCAAATCACCCTTTACTCCCCGGAGAAGGTTGAAGAGGTCTTGCTCTCGGCTCACCTTCTCCGAAATACAAATTTGATTGTTCGTATTTTTCCAGACGTTCCTTAACCTCAGAGGCAGATGCAAAAGCAAGAAGGCTTCGATTTGCAATCGGAGGAACGATAAACGTAGCATTTTTGTCCACGGTGGGCCTCAACTTAATGATGATGATTCAGCTAAGAACACTCTACACGACTGTTCTCAATGGCGCTACATCCAAGAACTCAGTAAAATTCACGGAACTTTGACGACTGTCGTGAAACGCCTCCCTACGTCCTCCAGCTACAAGGGTAATGCCTCCGTATTCTGAAAATTACCTTCCAATCAGTAGATATGGTTAATACCATTCGAACATGCCTTTTTAAATCAGAAGTCCTGCATTACCTGGCCGCTGGAATATTTGGACTATATAACCGCCTCCATAGATCATGGATTAGCTGTACCGACAGTTTTCTTAGACATTACCAAAGCATTTGATAAGGTTCCTCATTCTCTTCTTCTTCGAAAATTATCATCACCTGGTATTTCCGGACCCCTATTTAATTGGTACTGTTCATATCGTTCTGATCGTACCTTATCCGTTTCCGTTAATGGCATATCCTCTGAAACTCAACCTATAACAAGTGGAGTCATCCAAGGCAGCGTACTAGGTCCCCACCTTTTTATTTTTATTTGACAATCAATGAAACGTCCCAAGTTGAGTGACGCGCAAAATCCCAGAGGTATATCAGAACCCAAAGCAGATTTGTCTATAAAAGCGGTACTGTATTAAGGCAATCAAAATATAGTAAAAACAAACCTTAAATATTGTTCATCTGAAACGAGCATTTCCAGCCATTCTCGGTTTTGATGTTCCATTAGTTTCCATTCGTGGAGATTGTTAATTGGGGGTCGTCGTTGTAAGGATTTCGGGGCCAGGTTTCTGCGTTAGCACTCGTGTAGGAAAAATAGTTTTTCATATGTTGCAGGTTTTCTTCCGCTAAAGCTTTCCCAGCGTCTGGAGTTTTCAAGCGTTGATCGCCCTAACTGTTTGGCAGTAGAGAAAAATATTCGTAGCTTAGGGTGTGGATGGTGTTCAACTTGTGTTCGCCGTGGTTGCGTGGTTGTTGATTAACGTTGTTGGCCGTACGCACACATGACAGGAATTCACTGGTATCAACATATATTGATCAATTTGGGAATCAGTTCGACTGGGAACGCACAAGAATATTAGCCATAGGAAACGACCGACGGGCTAGAGAATTCCTGGAATCGAGGCACCTATCAACAAACTCAATTAACCAGCATCTCCAATGGGCTGCAACATATGGACCAATGAGAAACCGCTAACGGAGAAGACATAACATGAACTCGACCAATCCACGGGAGTGATAGTGAACGGACTGACAAGTGGTATAATAACCAAAGAATTTCAACTGCAAGACGCTTCGAAAGAAGGTTTTCTGATGATGTCATCTAGCCTGATGACGAAACGTCCAACAACAACTACGCAAGCTCGGCGAGCACAAGTTGAACACCATCCACACATTAACCTACGAATATTTTCTATTTCTGTCCAGTGGCATTATTCTACGGTTAGTGGAAATCAGGAAGTCGTCCTTTGGATAGGCCATACTTGTAATAGACAGTTGTTTATAAGTGAGACGTGTAATGGTTTGTCATTGAACCTGCGAGTTAAAAAGAACTTGCTCTTGAGCACTTTCTTCAGAGACACTGTGTAATGTGTCAGCTCCAATTTGGGGGAGAATAGCTGCGTGACGTAGAGCTCCCCTACAGCGTACAAATACTGCCGATCATCAGAGTATTACCGATCACCGATATCGAAGGAGAAATTTTACCCTCGGAAATCGGAAAGTTTAGTTATGTGAAACGCAGCGTACATGAAATCGTCATGCACTTGTGATGTACGTTCATGGTGGATATCGAGTGTTGAAGGTCAATAACAACAATAACAAAAATAGTTAAAACATACCTTTGCATGCGTACATGATTTACCATCTGCTGTAAAGCTATTTCTGCTACAAAACATTCAAACCTGAATTTGGACCAATATTTTACCAACTTTTGCGTTTCCTCAGCGGTTAAACGAATGATTTTTATTTTGTTTTCGAACGTTATGGTGTCCAACAATCGTGACGAGTCTAACACGAGATTTGCTGTATATTGTTTTCGCTATATTGTTTTATTCAACCACTCTTCACTCGATCGAAACTGATCTAAAATGTTCATTTTCATGCATTTCCATCAGACACCCCTTGACCGGTTTCGTGTTGTTTTTCTCATCATATTGGGACCGTAGGATCAGGATCCGAATGCGTTTGAAACTGTGGAGGGATGGTAAATAAGTTGCACTTTTATTCCACTTTTGCATAAGGCTTTGCAAAAGAGATATGAAAGCTCTTGGCATTGACCCCGCGAGCTGGGAAGAACTTGCTCTTGACCGCTCACTTTGGAGGCATTGTGTAAAGCGTCGTCTGCTAGCTGAGGAAGAGCAAATACAGCTCTTGGCTGCTGAACGCAGAGCACGAAGCCGGCGTTTAACTGACGCCCTAAATCAGAGTTCTGACCATCGTTGCAAGCGCTGTGGGAAAGATTGTTCCTACCGAATCGGACTGTTCAGTCACTCCAAAAGCTGTAAAACATGAAATTCATGCGATTGTGAAGTACATCCATGGTCGACATCAACCGGAGGAGGCATGAGGCTCGTACGATCAACCTGTTCAATCACATGTATCCAAATACAAGTTGAATGGGGTTAAACCCATGATCATGTACATCAATGCTCATGTGCAAGCTTTAAGTCCATTAGACATTTGTTGAGACACATGTGATTGATCAGGTTGGTCGTACCGGCCTTATACACTAATGGCATACAAACACAACTTGTTTGATCTAGACATGTTTATACAAAATTTCGGTTAATGCAATCGCCACAAGGTATCACTGTAAAAGGGACAGCAAAGTAAATAAAATCATCACGTTGTTATAAGTATAATTTTCTGCTCGTATTCTCTCATTCATAGTTTAGTGATATATCGTTCGCAACGCTTCATCCAAGGCACAATATGTTTGTTTTAAAATAGTAATTTCGCCTTTATCAGATTTGTGATTTTGTTTCGTATCTCAAACTGGCTGTGACAATTACATCGATTCAGTATTGTTTTATATTATTCAACGTAAACAGATTCCTTCATTCGGGTCAACTATTCTGATTTGGAAGAGTAAAGTGTTTTTCAGCTCAGATTTCCGAAATGTAAATATACTTGAATTGCATGCAATGCTCATCAAATTACCTTATGTAAATAATATTTGGGTTTTACAATATTCAAATACAGTACGCGGTTCGTTATGATGTGAATAGTGAATTCCCTGCTTCAATTGATTGTGCGACTTAGAATGACGATAATGTAATCTGATCTGAGACCATCACAAGTAATACGCTTTCGCTGTTGAATTGTGTGTCCTCACTGATTAACTCTGTTGTTTGAAATGGAAACTATCCAAGTGATAATCCTTTCAACTTGACCCAACAAACACTTAGCGGCTAGTCTTATATGTACGATCTATCGGATTTCAAAGTTATTCAAAGTTTTAATGGTCCAAAAAGTAAATACTTTACAGTAACCACAGATTAAAAATATAGGGAATTCATGAAAACAACACAAATGTTTTATACACAAGGAAAGTCAGCACGTGTATTCAGGTGCAAGGTTGGGTTTAGTCAACATATACTTGTCAAGTTCAGCCTTGAACATGTTCAGGCTTGTTGCGCAAATGATATGTGGGGGCAGGGAGTTCCATAGAAAACAGACTCTGACAGCAAAGAAAAACCTTCGACAATTTGATCTGGAGTGTGGAATAATTAACTTGTATCCATGCGATCTGCTACCACGTGCTTCTTGCCGATGAAACAGGTGTTCGAGTGGGTGATCCACTGTATGCAGAATATTGAAAAGCAGGATCAAGTCACCCCTGAGACGACGGTACGAAAAGTCAAAGAGGTTAAGTGTTGCAATCCGCTCCTCGTATGGCCTGTTGTATAGACCGGTCCCCAGTTTTGTAGCGCGGTGGTATACCCGTTGCAGCAAGGTCATGTCCTTTTGTAACCATGGGGACCATGCTTGAACAGCATACTCCATTGTTGGTCTGATATAGGTGTTAATTATACGTGGGAGTATCTGTTTTGAGAAACGACCGAAGATCCTTCTGAGCAATGCTAAGATTTGGCAGGACTTTTTGTATACAACAGAACAGTGGCGTGAAGACTTCAGGTTACTGCTAATCCACACGCCCAGGTCTTTCTCTTCAGTAACCCATGAAATTTGCTGAGATCCCAGAGAGTATGAGAATTCGAATGATTTACCGACGTTCAACATTTTACATTTTTGGATGTTGAATGGTAAGCAGTTCCGCAAGGACCAATTATGAAGTGCTTCGAGATCTTTTTGGAGAATTTGGCAATCTTCTATGGTGCGTATGCTAGTCAAGACTTTGATGTCATCCGCAAATAAAATGATTTTTCTGCGTACGATTTCAGGTATATCATTCGCGTACACGAGGAAGAGTATTGGCCCCAAGACTGAGCCTTGAGGTACGCCACTTGTAGCTTCTACTGGGCTTGATAGTGCCCCATCAACATGTCAGCATGCGTGAGACCGTGTACGCTTACTATAAGCAGAGTTGAGAAAGATTATTTTTAATGGATGTAGTGTAAAACATAGACTACTACGACAGCACCACCTGCGGCGGCTTAGCCACTTCTGTAGAATGGAAACTATTCGTATTCCGTAACATATACTCTATGGTGAGTTGCAATCAGGAAGTCGACCATTGGGCAGACCACACTTGGCTGCTGAACACAGATCACGCCGCCAGCGTGCAACTGACGATGTACGTGTAAGTTTCACATGGAACACCCTCCCCTCCACTGTTACACACTCAGCCAACCTGGATATTTTTAAAGCTAATTCGGACAAACACTTGAGAGACAACCCAAACTTTGATACGATTTACACTACATGAGTTTTCCTGTTCTTCTTTTTTATTGTATATACCTCATAACTCCATCCTATGGTTATTGTTAAGCTAAATGCTTTTTAGACCATTACAACTTTGAATCACTTTGAAACGACCGAGTTCTGCCTATCGTTGCAAGCGCTGCGGGGGAGATTGTTCCTCCCGAATAGTACTCTTTATTCACTTGAAAAGCTGTAGAAAATGAAAATTCATGCGATTATGATGTACATCTATGGTCGACATCGGCCGAAGGAGGCCTACAACAATGTAAATCATCAAGTACATTTTTATTAAGCAGTTAATGTGATTACAACAGACAATGCTCTCTGAATCATTTACTATCGGTAAGTAGACAATGAACGAAATCCCTACTAATGACGCAAGAGCTTATTTGCCAGATTTGATTAGTATAGGTCAACAAATGTTCTCTAATGAACTAGTTTTTAGCTGAGTTTAAATTTCTTATTATCGAAGATTTTGAAAAAAACTCAAACATACAAGTAATATTAATTAACTCCCGTTTGAAAGTGTTCAGAAGCAACAAATAGACCGTAATAAGAACATCGAAAATCTCTATATAGCTAAGTGTGCTTATACCACTAGTGTTGGCATTTATAAGGTTCAATCTAAAGGCACGGAATGCACAAAATGTCCGCAGTTGAAACTAGGATAATATGGTATTGAACCCTTATTGTACTGTAAAGATTTTGTTGTCACTCTAAAGTTGTTGTTGGACTCCTTTGGTCGGTTTCGACCATGGATGTACATCAAAATCGCATGAATTGTCATGTTATGCAGCTTTCGGAATGACTAAACAGTCCGATTCGGGATGAACAATCTCGCCCGCAGCGCTGAAAACGAAAGTCAGATCTCAGATGTATTGCATCACTTGCACGCCGGCGGCGTGATCTGCGTTCAGCAGCCAAGAGCTGTATCTGCTCCTCCCCAGCTTACAGACAACGTTTAAACACAATGCCTCCAATGTGAGTGGTCAAGACCAAGTTCTTCCCAACTCGCCGGGTCGATGCCAAGAGCTTTCATATCTCTTTTGCAAACGTCTTTGTACCGCAGGTGCGGTCTGCCCAATGGTGGACTTCCTAATTGCAAAACATCATAGAGTAGATCTTTCGGAATACTACTATTTTCAATTCTGTAGACATAACCAAGCCACCGCAGGCGGCGCTGTCGCAATAGGGTCAATATGCTCTGTAGACCATCTTTTGAAAGCACTTCAGCAGCGCGTGTGTACTAAATGCTTTACTGTATGGCAGTGAAACCTGGACCACCCACGCAAGACACGAACGGAAGCTGAATGCTTTCCATCTATGAAGCATCCTTCGTATCTTGAACATATCGTGGGTGGACCGAGTGGCCACTCTAATGTACTCACTATTAAATTACATATTTCTTGGGAACGTTAAATTTTACTAATCATCTTCGGTATTTTCTGAAAAGTTATTGTATCATTTACCAACATTTTTGTTAATACAGCAATAAATTATCTGTACAATACGGACATTAGAGACCTTTAGAGTTTATCCACCTAGACATATCTCATACTCGTACTTGTTTCGACTCTATATAAAAGAATTATTTATCGAAACAAAGGTCTTGCTCAAAATATTTTTCACAACTGACATGAGGGGATATAGTTGATACTTTGTCTCAGGTTAAAAAAATATGAGATGTAGCTCTCTATCACTTTATAGCTAACATCACCAAGTATAATATATATCAACCACGAGAGAAATGCAGTTTTCGGTCACACTTAGGAAGCATAGTGCAGCGCAACCTCGCTGCTACTAAACCAGGAGGCAAATTGGAAAATGCTGTTGGTTTGTTCGAGCAAGGAATTTTGTATGGACAGTGCTCAGACAAACGAAACACCCACGCGAAATATATTCCACATATCACTTTGCACACATCTTCGTGATCCTTCGTTAAAAACAGCCAATAAAAATGTCTTTGTGGGCGCTAAATAGTCCAACTACAAAGGTGGTGCTATCTGATACCGTTTACTTTTTTAAACAAATCTATTGTTGATTATTGACAAAATTTCATGACAGTCGTTTTTACTATCTGACCAAATGTAAAATTCGGTTGTCTTATACAACATAGCATTTTATTCACATCTTATTTGCGAATAAATAAATGTTTGTGAACTGTTATAATTCACCCAGAAACATGAGGCCAATGGACTTACACTCTTGGTGACAGGCGCTTTTGTTCATCGGGTAGAAACTGATAAAATGTAAAACAATCAAATTTGACTGCAATTTTGCCTTGTTGCAACATTTGATTTCATAATCTAGGGGGCTCGCATAAGACTAGAGCTCATACATTTATTCTAACGGTCCCTCACTCGCGACTCAACTGTAGACGAAAGCTTGTTATCGTGCGAGTTTGTTTTACTTGGAACAGTCTACCAGATTGTTGTAAACGCACCAAATCAAGAAAAGTCTTGATGCCTTTTAGACCCTAAACCCATGCATCGAAGAAAACTATACATCTTAACACCATGCATCTACATTCGTCATCCCACCAATCGAAAACAATTTCTGCCCCTTGGATTTTTAACTGATTCTTGAACTGCTCCGTAAGCATACAAATCCAGTTTTTGCTTGTTGTATTATTCGTAGTTCCCATATTATTCTGTGGTTTTTCGTAAAGCCATATGCTTTTTAGACCATTAAAATTGAATTGAATTTTAATGCCCGTCAGTGGATTATCGAATATCAGGTGCATATTTCAGAGCACCTGAAACAAATAAATGATGGGATAGTTTGAGTTGAAATAAAATGTCTTACTTAGTGAGAAAACAAATGCCGAGTTCCATCTTCTGCCCTTTGCTAAACTTGACTGCATTTCAATTATATGTCGGATTGTTTAAACTCTTCGAGGCAATCTGCGCTATAATACCATGCACATCTGCCTTTGAGGGAAAATTTGCTATTGAAGAACCGGTGACCGGATTATTTCACATAACATGATTTTTAAACACTTTTCTGTTCCCTGGTAATGGATTCTCATTCGTGGCACCCATCCCTAGAATTAATCCAGGCCGAATTAGCCTGGTTACGAATTTCATTAATTCGCGTAGTAATTCGATTAACGTTGCTACGCTGTATCATCAATTGTTCTCAAATAGCATGTATGAAAACATATTTGACGAGACAGTCATTTTGATTTCCTTGTAAAATTGAAGGATTTACGGCGTATTTTTAAAAAGCGAACGGTTCTACTTGAACGTATATCAAATGCAAAACGAAAAACGGCGCCGGTAATCTGAGATAAGGTATGTCATCGTAACAATTTGTTACTTTTCACTTGAAACAAGTGTCTAAGTGGGTGTCGGCCGGTAGACACTATGATATAGATAAGAATTATATTGTGTAATATCATAGTGTGGACAGTCTCAAAGACACAGACGTCGCACTGGGCGAAATATTATGAAGGCACATCACTAATGTTTCGCTCTGCGATAAATTTTATCAAATAGGGCGATAAAGATAACAGCCAATGAACGCAGATTTCTATTGCTTACTCCATCGCAGGACGAAGGTTTATTTTCATTATCCTTTTGTAATGATACTAACTAAGATCTTCCAAATATTATTTGAGGGATCCCAAAAAATCCGCTGGCCCCTCGCTATACATGCTAAAATTGAACTTTGCTTTTCATATTTCCACTAATCCATATTCCATGGTCCTTTTCATAAAACTATATTCCGTGGTTTCAGTACCCAATCGATATATCTCAGGAATATTCTTGCCAATATGTGACACCCTTCATTTCTGCGTGGTAAATAGCTTATCATTCCCAGCTGCCCAGGCTTACTAGGTTTCTAAATCCCCTTGTAGTTTCTCACAATCAGCAACTGAACTGACTCTTGTCCAAATTTTTTAATCCTTGGCGAACAGAGACTTTATTGATGTTATGAGCTAAGAATAAATCGTTTATGCACAGATTCTTTTCGGATTCCTTTGGTGGTTTGATTATATTTGTCAATCACGGCAAGCGAACAGGTATTCGTACAACCAGGAGAGTATGTATCACAGATTCTTAAATGTATCATTTTTATAGAAGCGAATTTTAATTGGTTCTATCAAACGCTTTAGATTTGGCCAAGTACCAAACGTGAATGCAATCACCTCTATCCAACATATTCGTCCAGTTGTCTAGCGTTGTGAGAAGATGCGAGGATCATTGCGAATGGAAGACATGATGCGATGACGAAAACAACTCACGCGTTTCAAAGCGTGAGACCATTCTTTCTGAGAATATAAACTATATGATCTTAACAATTACAGGCAATAATTAACGAGGCGATAATTTTCAGGGTCAGATCAACAACTTCCGTTGAAAATAAGTGTAATCCCACCGGAAAGTCGAACACGTTGGAAAGCGAATGTCGCGGTTTTTGATGATTCTTTTCATAAACATGGATTCCCAACTCGTCGCAAATATATATATTCAAATATTCATCAGGCTGGAAAGCCATGTAGATATCTAGCGATGACAGATCTTCACTACAACTGGTATGATGTATTTGCAAATGAATATATTCTTTGAGTCAGTTTGCAAAAGTTTCGT
This sequence comes from Atriophallophorus winterbourni, assembly GCA_013407085.1. Taxonomy (NCBI): domain Eukaryota; kingdom Metazoa; phylum Platyhelminthes; class Trematoda; order Plagiorchiida; family Microphallidae; genus Atriophallophorus; species Atriophallophorus winterbourni. Next base: position 25,557 of record JACCGJ010010463.1, on the reverse strand, counting down.
ATGAAGATTACCTGAAGATCTCACTCAATATTCCAATTCCAGAGTACAATTTGAAATTTTGTCACGAATGCTTTTAGAGCAATAAATAGCGAGAACATTTTCGGTTTCCAAAGCTCCCATTGTCCTTCACGATTGTGGACAGCAAGTATAACTAGTTTACATTTTACTTTCGCGTCCATGATTTTATGCAATAAATTAGGTTGCGTTCCATTTTTGAAAGCGCTCTTCCTTATCCACTCAAATTGTTAAGTCATTCTGTCGCGGATCATACAAAACTCTGACCACGTAGTAGGAGTATTGCAAAATGCACGCTTATCGTTTCAAAGCTATACACCTTTTTCATCTATTATGGACAACAAAACGAATGTCACGCACGGATCTTTTGAGAATTATTTGCGTGTTCTAATCCATTTTCAGTTTCGGAAAGACAAAATGGTCGTTCAGTTGTAAGTGACGGGTGATGTGATCAGTTTGTCAATGCTGAATCTGCACGGATGTTTCACTCAAAGCCAATTTATCTACCCGGCTAACCACCCCATTCACAGCAAGCAATTGCTTATGTTGGACTTCCGTGGAGATGATAGGTTGTTGGACGCATTCTTAAATGAGTCTTGACGTTGTCGATGTACAGCGTAAATGACAGATGAGCCACAGTCACTGGATTGTATTAAGGTGCAATCTTGCTGTAGGTTCCTCAACCGCCAATGCTTATCTCTAATTATTTTGTTCGAGTAGGTTTCGTAACGAAGATAGATCACCTTCAGTTGACATGTTGAAATTATCACGTCGCCAAACGGTTATGATAGAAGCCGATGCTGTAGCCGTCGTTGTGTTCTATCAATCGATGCGTTGCCCTTGACGAAACCGTCAGAAAAACAGAACAAATCCGGAATGGAACCTGGAGCGGACGTCCAAATGTGTTTGGCGATGGACATGGTTTGTATTTATATGACAACAAAAAATTGAACATGTGAAGGTACAGAGTAATCCCTGGGATTGTGCATAGCGAGACCGATCCAAGTTGGTTGTCATGGGCGAGCCAGACGATATGAATGTGGTGAAGAAAATGGGATTTTGTTGCCGAGGTACAACATGACTCAGCCACCACCTGAGTACTGCATACATAGTCGAATAAAAGTACCGAATAATCACTGAGACCAAATTAAGCCTGGAATGCGTTCGCTTCGCTGGATTCGTCTTCCGATTTTAACGCCAAATAAAAAACGCAGGAGTGATCACAGCCTCTCCGCGTAGTACATTCGTAAACATGATTGTATGAAGGGACTGAATCGAAAATCTCTCTAAATAGGTATTCGAAGGTTGAGGGCAGTGATACTCACTGGAACACATGTTACGGTATTTAAAATTGCTGGTATTTGCTGAGTGCGCATGAAGCGCCGAAGCACTTGGATCAAACTGTTATTGTACAATGGCTTGAATTAAGGGCAGCGTTCGACCACAACAAGCGCACAAAATTCATCAGACATCAACGACAAACGTCGTCAAAGCGTATCCTTGGGGGTGTCTTAGTTAAATGAATATGCTCTACAAACCAGAGAGAGAGAGAGCCCATCTGCAATTGTTGCTTTCCGCAAGAGGTCACATGATGTGCTCACTCTTTTTTGTAATTATTCCTCTATGGGATAACAATGTCCTTTTCACCTACATTGTTTTAGCTCAGACTGTATAGTGGCCGAAACATATGCATCTATTCCGCATTTCGATTGGTAATAGCGGCTGTACACCAACGAAAATCCGTAGAATATTTACCCCTATTAAATACACAGACTTTCATATAGTAATATAACACGATCATTCTCTGATGTAGTCTACACAAGAAATTGACGTCCAAGAGTTATGTGAATGAGGAAGGGATGTGAATACACATCACATTGTGTATGAGCAAATCAAAATTGCAGAATGCTGTTCACCAACCAATGATGTAGTATATTACTCTGCTTGTAAAAATATGGATTTGCATAAAACGTTAGCGGAAATGATTATCTCTTTAGACTAATTGATCCAAATCACTGAAGCATAGTGGGAAAGTATGATAATGCGTACATGAATTTATGATATTCCACTACTGGATTCGACAACTCGAATTGCGATACTGAATTTTGCTGAACAAACCGAAAAATCCCTTACAAACCAAATAGGGGGATTTCCAGCGATACGAACTCCTTGATGGTTCTAAAGGATCAAAGAATAATCAATACAGACGAGGATTTAAATATAATCACCTAACTTGCGTGTACCCAAATCCCGTTTTATACTTGTGCCCAAATTTCAGTTTGATGGGCAAGTTGGTTAGACGTCAAATATGAGTCTTGACAACCAAGTTGCGCCGGAGAGAGTACGCCATGACTCTGGCCGTTCTAATACATTGTCAACCCCTAAAGGAAGACAATTACAACAGCATAACACCCCTGCCTTCATAAATAATTGTAATGTATCCAGGTTTCTTTTCATTTAACGAATTTTATGTTCATGAGACTAACATGTACACGAGTGTAAGAGACTCATCTACCAGATCATCGAATGCCTAAATTAACTGCTCACAAATGTACAAGACATACTATCGTCTTTGCTTAAAATAGCAAGGCTTAGTCACACTATATGTATATAACGCTTGGCTAATGTTTGTATCATGCTTTGTTTTACACGTAGGCAAAAGCATGTAGCAATCAACTGTTTCATAACCGGCTATTCAGCAAATGATCTCCTGTTTTTACTTACTTTCTTGGGATTGCGATGACAAGACCATGATTTCACAAGTATTTTAAATTCCTTGAAAACATCTATCATCTAGTAATTAATTTGTTCGAGTCGTACAACCATGAACCGAGTCACAAGCGAATGTCCAAACTCAACGACCTTATTCAGTGACTCACGCGAATTGACCTTAATTTGACCTTTTAAATTCTTTACAACGAAAAGCACCCTCCAATCACTTACTGTCTGCGTATCTTGACTCACACTCAAACCGACTCAGCTTATCTAACCATACCACATAGTTGATTGAAACGTGGCCGTAATTTTTTTCGCTGTTAGAATCTTTTTCACTTGGTCGCTTTGTCAAAAGAAATCGTACGAACAAATTTTGCTGTAGTTATCACTTCAAATTTGGAAAACAGTGTCAAATCATACGCTGTTATTGTCCTAATAATTCTAGAGTTGAGTATTTTATTAACTATACCTTAACATCCTTTGTTTTATGTTAAGCTGATTGTTTCTCCTATCGCAAGATTTCAGAGTGCTGACGACTCAACATTCAAAATATTAATCAGAAACACCATACCGATTTAACCGGACAAGTCAGCCTTTAGAGGTATATTCTGTTTGACACCGCTCTAAAACGAATTATGGAAATATTTCCTAAAATATCAAGTAAATTGGGTAATGCTGAACACCTTCACTGTTGTATAAATCATTGAGTGCACGTGAATGAGTTGGCCGTGAATTTCTCCGGGATTACCGGCGTGTTTCAAACAAAAGCAGGCCGTGAGCTCTGTCATTATCGATAATGGCAGAGGCAAATTTTCTGGTTGCCAGATTAAAAGGTGTCACACAAGTTCCAATCGAATAAGACAACACACTCTCTTGCGAATGATGTAGAACAGCTCCAGTTTAATTCGCATATCACTTAGCACAAATATGGTTTCCAAACACGCATCGACTTCAAAATATTCATTTGCATGCTTTTCCGTTATTCACACCCCACGACCGGTTTCGTGCTGTCCCTACCTGATGAGTGCAAACAGCACGAAACCGGTCGTGGGGTGTGAATGACGGAAAAGCATGCAAATGAATATTTTGTTTCATGGTTATGGGCTTAACCCCATTTAACGTGTTTGGACACATGCTTTGAACAGGTTGGTCGTACCAGCCTTATCCAACAGTGGCATACAAGCGCTCCTTGTTTACGCATCGACTTCGTTTGCCCAACCACGGTCCAATCATTAGCTGGAAACTGTACACACGGTACTGATCACCTACGCTATTTAACTCCATGCGCTGCTTTTCAACTTTCGTCATATTTTGAAATCAGAAATTGTAGTGCTCCATCGAACTGCTGTCTAAACCTGCTCCAACTAAGCTCTATTTTTGATCCGTTAAAACCACTGAAATTCCATTAGTTTCAAGATGATCACAAGCCAAGATGCGACCGCCATTAATTCGCCAATGACAGCTAGCCTTATAATTATAATCGCAGCTAGCCTTAAATTATAATCACATAATTTATAGGTGTTTCAGGCAGGTATGCCCACATATTTATTAAGGTGATACTTTAAGATCACAAGAATTTAAATATTTTTAGTCGGTGAAGCTTTCTGCCATCAAATTTTCCTTTAAGTCTAGATCACGCAGCAGCTAGTGGTAACTGCCTGGATGTTGCACGAAGCTGAAACTTTGTGGAAGAAATGATTATTCCCGAATCGGATTGCAGATGAGATATAAGAAGGTCCGAGGAGCCCGACATAATATATAGCAATTCATATATTCTATCATCTTGATACCGACTATTAACAGAATTGAACCTCTACAGTTCATGTAATTTACCTCAGATTCACTATTACTAATTGCCAATACACATGGGTCTATTAGCGAAGCATAAAAGATACACTTGGGAAAAATTCTGTCATTAATTAGTAACCAACATTGACATTTAGTCTGAAACCAACATGAACGAGTTTGGACACCATCTGACATGTCACCAGCCAGATATCTCGGAAGGAAAGGTGGCTACGCATTCGCATGGTTATTCGGAGAATATTCCTCCTACCTACCTGCCTACGGCTACCCAACAATGATTTTGATATACTTAAGCTGACGTGCAAATGATAAATGTATCATAGCCCCCGGAAAAACGGAATATATACTTCCGACAGATGAGGTAGTAAATCATCTCAACCATTCGTTTTCAGCTTGCAGATGAGGCTCTTCATAATGCTTTCAATCTCAACAATCAAGTCCAACTCGTATGGTCAATGCCGACAGGTTTATACCTCTTTCGCAAGAGTCTTTGTATGATAGGCACAGTCTGTCCAATGGTCGGATTCATGTTATCAACTTATCTGAGAGATTTTTGGGAATACAACCATTTTTCATACCGTACACATGACACAGACGGCGCTAAGTGAGTAGGGTGAACATGCTCTGCAGACGGGATTGAGGAAGCACTTCAATATTGGTTAATGATGCATCTACGATGTGCTCAAGATACGGTGGATGCCTTGTAAATGGAATGCATTCAGCTTCCGCTCGTGTCTTGCGTGGATTGTCTGGGTTCCGCTGCCGTACAGTAAGGCATTCTGTAAGCAAGCACTATACACCACCATCTTTGTCTTCACAGTCAATTTGCGGTTGGCCATGACACCAGTGTTCAAACGGGAAAATGTGATCGGCTCTGCAAAACCGCTTATAAATCGCCATGTGCAGCGAGGAGTTCTCCGTAATGGTTGAGCCACTCTAAATAACACAGCAAAGTTATGTATCAACGTTTAATAACCTATTAAGCACGGAGACAAGGAAGCGCTCTGAGCCAATAAACAGCCTAGATATTGGCTCATTTTAACGGTAGATGATCCAAAAAAGCTAACTCATGTTTTATAATTTCTTTTCATTCAATAATCAGAAAGAAAATTGCACTGGAAATAACAAGAGACTAGTGGATCATAAACAAATAAGAACCCCAACAACAAAACAGATGTCGTTGAAAATGATTGAAAGGACGGAAGAGAAATTACCGTTCCATCGTGCCGGAGAAAAGTGAACAAATCGATAAACAGGCCAACCCGAAAGACAGTGAAGTGAACAAGTGTACAAAAACGGAATCGAACAAAAGAACAATAACCGCGCGGTTAGGGAGAAGACGCTCCAAAGAATGGGGTTGAAATATCACAGAAACGATTCCGCGAAATAATGATGCACCAACGGAAAAACGCAAAAACTGCGTGTCTTGAAAGAACAACAGCCTACCGAGATCCCTGTACAGTGTTGGCGGACTTGGGCCATACGCCGGAACCCAATTCGATATGATTATGTATGGGGAAAGGATGAGCCTCGGTGTTGAACACCCAACGATCCAAGGGAAGCAGCGTGTCCTCGGAGAAAATCAGGTACAAATATTTCAAGGTTTCCGCGAGAAAATAAGACTGCTGCACATCATCCAATCGTGGCGAGGCAGCGTACGTGTTCGTCAATCCGGAAAATCCCCCGTCGGTGCGGCAATGCTTTTTCAACGCCTGAAACGGTAACGAGGAGATCGAAATAAAAGATCAATGAGGCAATTGTAAGTACGTCAACATAGAAGTGCAGCGAGTAGAGTCGGTTAAACGAGCGCTGATTGGTGAAGAGCGTACCGCTTGTCACCAAATCGAATGACAAATCAGATCGAACAGACAACCGGGACATCATCAAATCATCAAAGACAGCAGTACACCGGTAGCACGTACCGAATGCTTAACTGCCATACAACCATGAAAAAGTAAAATCCTAAAAGACGGGGAAGGGTGGGACTTAAATTGCTACGGATTCTATATAAGAGTAAGCACAAACAAACTGGGGAGAGGTGCCTACACCTCGAATGGAACATACATTCAAACAAGTTTCGTGAACGAGTAGAGCGACATCAGCACGGCAGCTTCCTTGCGGCTTTCACTGTCATGCATCATAACAAGCTTTTCTCGTCACTCCGCTTGACAACATACAAGGTTAAGCAAACACTTCAAGAATATGCTTAGTGCAAGACCGCCATTGAACACGGTTTCGGGACATATCCTGAAGCGTAACTAACCACTGCGATATCTGATCGCGGGGGCACCAGCCAGGAAGACGCGCTGCGCCTACTTTGGAAAGGTTACTAGTAAGGGGTTTTAACTGCCTATGCCATGACGGTTTGGCCGCCCTGAGATTTAAGCCAATCAGGATGTGGCGTCGCAAAAATAATCTGTATCGGAAGTCGGTGGCCCGGCATCCGTAAAACGTGACCCAGCCAGCGTAACCTACGCAGGTTGATCTGCTTCTCATTACTACCCAACAACTTATTTCGGAGAGCATCGGTGCGCATACGATTGTAACAGCTAACTCCTAGAATGCTGCGGAGACACCGGTTGTCAAATACTTGGAGACGCTGAATGTGTTCTTTGCGTAAGGTCTAGGTTTCGGACCCATATAGTAACACAGCCCGAACTGTCGCTTTATAGATTCTATCCTTGAGTAACAGAGATAGTCCTTTCTGACGCCAGAGGTGACCTAGGTTGCGGAATGCTACGGTCGCTTTAGAAATGCGTGCCGAGACCTCGTCATCTAACGATGCAGAATTATTGATACAACTACCGAGATACGTAAAACGATCTACAATTTCAAGAACCTGATTGTCAAGTATTAAAGTGCTGTTCGATGTGTCGATGTCCTGCAGCAGAACACTGCACTTAGAAGGTGCAAAACGCATTCCAAATGCGGGCACAATACTAGATAGTTTGTTCAGTATAGCCTGTGCATCTGTGTACGAGTCGAAGAGCAGAACTATATCATTAGCATAATCCAAGTCGAGAAGCTTGACGCCTGGCATTATCTGAACTCCGAAAGCTGGGGCACCATCGTTGCACAACTCCATAATTGCATCAATTACAAAATTGAACAAAAACGGATAAATCAGGCATCCTTGTCGGACGCCACTTGTGGTGTGGAATTTGGGTGAGACTTCGTTGTAAACCCTAACGCATCCGGATGTATGAGCATAAAGTGCACGTAGTATGTTGACATACTTTTGCGGAACGCCTATGCATAGCAAGGTGTTAAACAGGACATTTCGATCGACTGAATCAAATGTTCCTTTGAAGTCTAAAAAGATGGCTATTGTCGGCTGTCGATAAGTGTGCCGCAGTTCTAAGATCCGTCGAAGAGTAAAAATGTGATCGACACAGCCTCTGCCAGGCCGGAAGCCAGCTTGCTGCTCTCGGATCTGTGATTCCCTATGCGATGTTAATCTTCGAAGACATATGGACGCTAATAATCTCGTAATGATGGGAGTGAGACTTATCCCACGATGATTAGAGCATGAGCTTCGCACACCTTTTTTAAATATAGGTATGATAACCGATTCGCCCCAACTCGGAGGGACGGATTCTGATAACCACACTTCACGGAGGAGATCGCCTAATGTGCTGATTAGGACTTGGCCACCTTCTTTGAACAAGACAGGTGGTATGTCATCGGGGCCAGCAGCTTTGAATCGTTTCATGGATTCGATACATTCTTTAATTTCTAAATCATTTGGGGGATCTAAGCTCACAGACCAAGGATCACATTGCTTCAAATGAGAGAAAGATTCTGTTGCAGGCGACCAGCTGAATTGTTCTTCAAAATGTTCGGCCCAACGCGAGAGGCGGCGATTCTTATTAGTGATAAGAGTACCGTCTATTTCAGCGATAGTCTCACTCACTCCTTTTTTCGTAGGCCCAGTCGATCGAATAAGTTGGAAGAGTTTTCGCACGTTACCCGCATTATTTGCTACTTCCATTTCTTCGACCTTATTTAGCCACCACCTTTCTCTGTCTAGTCTTAAGCTCCGTTCAAGTTCATTCCTCACGCGTCTACGCTCTGTGTTGTGTCCAGCGGGTCCCGTATCAAGAGCGAATGGCCATCCTTGGTTTGCGTGATTTTACACGAAGACGAATGAGGATCGACCTGATTCTGGCTTACAAGATACTGCGGATCGAAAACCATCCGCTTAGCGAACTAATAAAAGTAAACTCCCCTCGAAATACACGCAGTCACTCGTGTTGCCTCGAAATACCGCACTCAAGACTTGATTGTCGTCGCTATTTCTTCTCTGTGCGTATCTGCTTTCTATGGAATGCGCTACCGCAAGATGTTGTGAATGCAACGACAATTGGTGTTTTCAAATCGAAATTGGATGCATACGTCAAACAAAACCCTGAATTTGGCCCGGTGTATTGAAGCATCATGAACCCAGAAAAATATTAACAATGTGATTTTGATTAAATTTTTCTTTTTGCAATAGTTGTCATCCAATGGTACATGTAAAGCATTAGCTTTTTATCACCATAAAATCTTGATTCTTGATTCTTGATTCATGAGGTATTTGGCGTCGCTGGTGAAGGATTTCTATAGAGCGCTGTGAAATCCAGTGGGACTTTTGGGTTGGTTGTGTAGTCTCACAGGCTGTTATTGCAGCGGCTCGCATAATCCCTGCTATTTTGTTCTACCTTTCATCGGCAGTTGCACACTGAGCAACTGGGAGTGAGTTACTTAAGGTGGTCCTATAAATGTCTTGAACTGCAGGCAGATATAATTTTTCGACCACAATGCGTCTCCCCTTCGAAGGCTTTGTACCAGAGAACTTTAACGAGAACCTACATCGCACAAGAGTATGATCTTAATCTATGCAGGTATTCCAAAAGGAGCGGCAGTCTTCAATGCAACCTCTCCAGCGAGCACTTATGGCGATATGGTCGATTTGGGCCGAAGGTTGGCTTCCATCCGGCGAGCGCCATGTGGTAATTTGACATCTTTTATGGCGGAAGGAAGTTCTGCTAATGAATAATCGAGATTGTGCACAGAATTGTATAAACCGTTCGCCATTATCTGTGCGTTGGCTTTCAAGACCAAACATGCCACCTAATTGTGATTCAGGTATATCTAAGCGACCCAGTCTGGCATTCATATCTCCCGCTAAGACAACAATATCGGAGCTTTTTGCACGTCGCAGAAGAGCATAAAGATCGTCGTAGAAGGCGTTCTTCTCGTCGTCGGAATTGGTGTTAGTCGGAGCGTAAGTTGCTACAATAAACAAGCATCTCTGATTAGAAGATTTTGAGTTTGGTCTAACATTAGTGGCGAGTCTAACTGCGCACATCCTGCGATTGCAAGGAATCCAATCGATTAAACAGGATTCGGCGCACGAATTCAGCACTATACCAACACCCGCCTGTCCTGAAATGGCAGCTACAGAATCACCAGAGCAGCGGAAAAATTAGCGAGTTGAAAGGTTTAGGGCAGTAAGTTTAGTAATTATAGACGGATCATATAAGCGCGTTTCCGATAAACAGCAAACATCAATAGATAGACTAAGGTAGGAGCCAGTGCAGCTTGCTGGCCTATTTGTCTGAGAGTCCTGACATTCATGGCACTGATGTGAGCAGAGGTCCATGGTTTCAGAAAGTGATCTGTAAATTCGCAAACAGAAAATGTTCCAACATGTTCAGCGCGGTCTTTTCTAAAGCTGGGATTGACAGACGGAGAGTTGTTAAGAGTGGGTGGGGGAGGGGAAGGGTCAGAAACAGTTTGAAGAGTAGGGCCAGTAGTGCTTGTTTTTGCTTACCCGCCCTGCTGTATGCAGCAGGTAAGGCGACCCTCTTTATCGTGCGCGACGACCGATACACTATGGAGTTGGGTTATGTATTTATAGTCATGGTTTTATGCGGGCTGGGATACTGCCAGGTCGCCCATGCCTAGATAGGAGAACAATTAGGGTTCTCGACCAAAGCCTTTGGCCAAAAAGCCTGACCTCTATCCATTGACCTTCCTGGTATGAGTGACTCTGAAGGTGCTCGGAGAGCACCACCCAGCATAGCTCAATGGGTCATAGAGGTGCACAAACCATCGCACCACGTTAAGGTCCAGTCTCAGCGCGATGGAGTGTATACACAGCCAGAACAACACCTCTACGGTTGTTGACCAGCGTACAGGACAAGCCGATCGGCATGACCATTTTTAAGGCATCACACTGTCTCAAGGACCGATGACCGAGTGAACAGCCCTCGGCCGCATGATAGGAGGAAGCCCGCGACAGCTTGACACATAAAACCCGTAAACCGGGACCGACATGTTTCAGTACCTCCATGAATAATTTGCCACCGTTCGGACACATCAGATTACGTTCCACCAACATTCAAACTGCGAGACGATGACATTGTTACATTCGATTCACTATCAGCATGGACACCATTACACCGGTAACAAGCGCCGAATGGTAAACTGTCATACAACAACAACCCTTTAAGATGGGAAAGGGCAGGACGCACTAGGTTGAGGTGCTTAAATCTCAAGTCAAACACTCCTACAAGCTTGATGAACGAGTCGAGTGACAGCTTTCTTACAGCAATCATTGTCTTGCATCAGTTCAAGCTTTACCTTAAACCACTTGGCAGGCCAGAAGATTAATGAATAAACGAAGATTTAAGCGAGGTTGGGAGAATACGTTGTTTATATTTGTGACTACTCATCCGTGCCAAGCCCATCGAACTATTCACAAAATTGATTACTGGACTCGAGTTTCGGTCTTATTTGAGCTCATCAGCAGTGCATATCCTCCTCCGCTTCGAGTGGGATTTGAACCCGCGACCATCACCATTGTACTCTCACGCCTTAACGACCTGGGCTACCGTCCACCGTTTGACTTATCGCAATTAAGCCTTTATGAACTGTTCTCCAGACTGGCACATTTAAATAGCTTTGTTTGCCCGACCAGTTCAGAAGGAGCCGGCAAAATCTGTTGTGGTCGCCTAACCGAACAGATCTCCGTGTCAGGTCTATTATGGACCGTCGTGATCAACTTTGTGAATAGTTCGATGGGCTTGGCACGGATGAGTAGTCACAAATATAATCAACGAAGATACCTACCACCAGACCGCCACTGAATCCGATTCTTTGCAATAGCTCTGAGATAAATTCGAATGAGAAACAAAAAAGCAAGCGGCCATATGCTCAGAATCGAGCAGCGTTTACTTAACCCACATCCATTACGCAAACACTAAACAAACGATTGAACAATTTCCACCACTGCGGCAAGTGCTTTCGCTAAGTAACGTGAAACGTACAGCAAAGCTGACCATAAAACCTAAGCGTAGATGGCCATCTACAAAGTATCCATCGTATCTTGAACATATCGTGGATGGACAGAGTGACTAATGCTGAAGTACTTTCAAAAGCTGGTCTACAGAGCATGTTCACCCCATTACGACAGCGCCGCCTGCGGCGGCTTGGTCGTGTCTACAGAACGGAAAATGGTCGTATTTCGAAAGATCTACTATATGGTGAGTTGCAATTAGGAAGTCGACCATTGGACAGACCGCACTTGCGGTATAAGGACGTTTGCAAAAGATATATGAAAGCTATTGGCATTGACCCCGCGAGTTGGGAAGAACTTGCTCTTGACCGCTCGCATTAGAGGCATTGTGTAAAGCGTCGTCTGCAATCTGGGGATGAGCAGATACAGCTCTTGGCTGCTGAACGTAGATCGCAACGCACGACATCGTTACCAGCGCTGTGGGAGAGATTGTTCCTCCCGAATCGGACTGTTTAGTCATTCGAAAAGCTGTAGAACATGAACATTCATGCGATTGCGATGTACATCCATGGTCGACATCGACCGAAGGAGGTCAACAGATGGCAGGGAGAGAAACACGGTTGACTGCAAGCGCATGATACGTTAAATTCGTTGCAAATGGAAAATTGATCCATCGATCATCGCACGTTAGATCATAACGAAAACAAAAAAGTTCCGATAAGAGGTCTGTATACAAAACTAAGATACTGTTGACATGTAGCAGATGGTCTAACCGGTCCCGAATGTCGCTACAATCCGAGAAAACGAAAACTTGCATCAACAGAGAGCGAAGATAGATAGACGGTTTGTAGCACAAACCCTCGCGGTCTCACAAAACGGAACAATCTTCGAACAGGCTGTGTCCGGTTTCCGGGACGGATGACATGAAGTTTAGGCGGAAGTTCTGCTGACTAATTGCACGACCACTGTGTGTGTCGGTAAATTTGGTAGCAATAAAAAAGAATGCCGTTTGGTAAACATGGAAAAGGAAGTCGGCTAAAATTGTTCTCTCAGTCGGCACTCGATACCCAGGTAATAAGTGTGTAGTTTTACTCGCGCAGAATCCATGAATTACTACAGGCAGCCTAGATAAATTCAGACGCACGATACCGTTTATTCGAGTTGCGAATAAATTAAGTACCGTCACACCGATACCAGCGAAATTCAGCAACAAGTAAGTGAAAATCGCTACCGAATACATAAAGATATTGCTAGATTAAGCTGAGGATTGTTCAGAAGAGGGAAAAGCATAGAAAAATTGCTAATTGGTGAGTCTTGTTGCACCTCGGCATGGCGAGGAGGATTGCGATGATTTTGTGACGTATGCAGGGAAAGTTAATAGAGCAAACACACAGACATCAACATGATGTCAATCACAAAGGAATGCCAAATTTGAAGCGCGATACTGCGTTGGTCGAACAAAGCCCCTGCCAAAACGAGCCGGTGTTATCCGTCAGACACCACAGTAGCCGTCAGATTGATCAACGAGGCGAACAAGACGCCAAGCCACCATCCAACTGTTGGCAATGTGGCGAATGGCATTTTGAGCGTTATTACCCATTCAAGAAACACTGATGTCAGAGGTGTAACAGAAAGGGACATAAAGAAATTTACTGCTGGGCTAGCTATTTTAGAAGGAAATCTGTGTTCAATCATTCCTATAATATGAATTATCAGTCCCATCCTGTCTTTTTAACCTTCCACAGGAATGTTAGAAGTCGACGGATTTATCTTACTATGACCCTAAATAGCACGCTCACCCGTTTTCAAGTTGACACTGCTTTTGACATCACTATCATATCGGAAGACACTTGGCGATCGGTTGGCAAACCAAACATCAATCCCACCAGTCATGTTGCATGCAGCGCATCTGGTGGAAGGTTAAATCTCTTGGGCCATATAGCCTGCTGTATTGTCTTTATAGACACAAAACTTCAAACACCAAACTTGAATCTCCTCGGTCTGGATTGGCTTGAAAATTTGAAGTTGCCATCTTCCAACGGATCATGAATACCATGCTTCAAGGATTACCCTCGACGATATAATCATAGACGGATCAAATGTGGATGAACTACGTGATCGTATAGAGGGTAGTTCTCAAACGCGTAAACGAATATGGCTCCCGTTTACGGGCCGAAAAATGTGAATTTTCATGGAATCTATACAATATCCAGGATTTATCATTGATCGTTATGGTTGACGACCAGACCCATGGAAAATTGATGACATTCAGAAGATGCCACCACCACATGTTATCCCAAAATTGCGATCATTCATCGGGTTGATCAGCCACTATGATGAATTTATACCATCAATGCATGAGTTACGCGGCCCTCTCAATGACCTACTGAAGAAGGATGTCCCTTGGATATACTGCTGCTGCTGTGCGGCTGGCTCCACGGGTGGATTAGCCGGCTTCATTGATGTCTCGGATCGCACCAGCCCACGCACGTCGATCGGAGGCGAGATCGTTGCAGATCGTGATCCAGTCTCGTTCCCACCTGCGAACTCCGTAGACGGTACGCAGACCCATTGAGACATCATCATGAAGTTTCTTGGGGGTAGTGTACAAGTGATGTCCCCAGCACCACTCGGTGTTTGTTCGAGTACACCTCTCTAGCCTTTGCACAGCCAAGTGCAACCTACAAGGCAGCAGGGAGTTGGCAGATAAACGCGCTGTGCGCCAGTTATCTACCTACGGGACTTCTCTCCGGATTTTTCCTCGGGGTTTTCTCCCGAAGCCTTTCCCGCAATCGGGTGACCCACAAGGCAGTGGGGGTTTGGGGTCAGGGTTTTCCTTCCCCTAGATGGATTGCCAGTAGCTGACGAGCTCCATCTGCCCGGAGCAAACTGGTTTTAAGGCGCCAGTCACCCGCCTTCGCCCCTTCTCCTGTCAGAAAGAGCAGTTCCGCCGGGCTTGTGAAAGCCACTCGTGCAGGCCAGGAGTTGGACTTGGTTGTCAGAGGCTATTTGAGACGCACGCCACGTGGGAGCATTTTATAGATAGTAGGTGGCTCATTCCTACTACCACCACCGGCTGTGACAACCTTTGGAACTTCCTTGGATATGGTCAGAAGAGACCCACCAAGCTTTCTAGAAGAGAAAATTGATGCTGACCTCAACCTTCTACAGACACATTAAGCCCCAAAGCTGCCAATCGTTCTAGCCTCGGACGCTTACAGCTACGGAATCGGTGCAGTTATCTCGCATGACTTCAAGGATGGAACCGAAAAAGCCATTGCTCACGCAGCACGATCACTCACTCTAGCTGAACGGAATTACAGACAAATCGAGAAAGAGACGCTTGTCATCATCTTCGAGGTCAAGAAGGTTCTTAAGATGCTGCTTGACCGGAAATTCAAACTGCTGACGGATCATAAACCGTTGTTTGCTATTTTTCATCAAAAGGGCATTCCTGTCTATACGGCAAACAGACTACAACGATGTTCAACGATACTGCTAGGCTATAAATTCCACTGGGAAAATCGGACAAGCCGATGCACTCTCAAGACTGATAACAGAGAGCCCTACAGAAGAAGACGCATTGGCCAAATCACCGACAAAGTGTGAACTGCACTCATGGCATACTTCCATTGAACCCTGGACAAGAATTCACATGGATTTCGCGGGCCCACTGAACGGAATCTCTTATCTCCTACTGGTGGAGTCACACAGCAAATGGCCAGAGATATTCCTCCCTCGTCAACACAACAACTCTGACAACAATTAGAAAGCTGCAAGAATTGTTCGCCCCATTTGGTTATCCAAAGACATTGGTGACCGAAAATAAAAGCCGATTCTCGTCACACCAAGTTCGAGTCATTTTGCCGACAACATGGAATAAAGTACATCCACACACCTTCATACCATCCACAATCAAACCGACAGGTGAAGAAGTTCGTGGACACTTTCAAGCGAGCATACTCAAAGCAACGGTGAAAGGTAATACGAAAGACGTTCTGTAGAATTCATTGATTGTCTACTGGATCACACCCAACCACAACGTACCTGGAGCCATATCACCACGGAATTCATGTTAAGGCAAACGCACAGAACAATCTCCAATCTCATGCGACCAAAACAGGGTGGAGAATGGCGATAAAAATCTCCCAATGGAAGCCCAATACAATAGACATCACGGTGCAGAACCCAGGAAATTCATTATCAGGCAGAACGTCCTTTTCAAGGATAAGATCAGATAAACCCAAGTAATCGTTAGCAAGATCATGGGGCACGTTTACTACGAGATAAGAACAAAAATGGGTACGGCATGCAAACAGACTGATGACGGGTGCAGAATGGATTTTTCCGAGTACGCAGAAAACTCCATTGGATATCCTATTGAGTGAAGTCAACTTCAGAATCCCAGAACAAGGAAAGCCAACGGAATGCAGACCAGTAAGATGGACCGACCAAAGACGTATTCCAGGAATCCACACGCAAGTGGATCCAAAACTGAAGTGTTACTTACTTACTTTAATTTTGTGCGACCATCTCCTCCTGGAGGATGAGTCGGCTTCAATGAAGATTATTGGGAATTTGGGTAGAAAGCGTCGTCCCCAGCATCACTAGGCGTTTGTTCGAGTCAGCTTCTCTAGCCTTTGCACAACCAAATGCGACCTGCAAGGCAGCAGGAAGTTGCCAGAAACAAGTGGTGTGCACCAACTAACCGTCTACCAGACTCTGTTCCAGGTTTTTCCTCGGGGAATGCTCCTGAAGCCTTTCTCCCGATCGGGTATCCAGCAAGGCAGCGGAGGTTTAAAATCAGGGTTTTCCTTCCCTTATATGAAATGCCCTCCCAGGCTAACGAGCTCCATCTACCTGAAGCAAACTAGTTTTCAGGAGTTAGTCAATCGCCCTAGCTCCTTCTGTTGGTAGAAGCAGTTCCGCCGGGCTCGTACAGGCCAGAAGCTGGACTTGGTTGTCAGAGACTATTTGAGACGCATGCCATTAAGGAGCATTTTATAAACAGTGGGAGCCTATCCCCACTGCCACCCAGGCTATGACAACCTTTGGAACCAAACTGAAGTGTTACCACAACAAAAGTCAAACGAGGTGTTGGCAGGGCACCCACTTAACGAATAGAACAAACCGGATTAACTGTTTGACGGAAGTTTGCAAAGGAGAAATTGCTTTAGACTGAGTTATGTGGTCTGATCAAAACGGGCGGCAAATCGTCATCCTCAGGGAGAGCACAACACCGGTAGCCTGTTCCGGATGCTTGACCACCATACGACCATGGAAAAAATGAAAACCCTAAAAGATTGGGAAGGGCGGGACTTGATAGCTACGGCAAATCGTCAGCAGTTTCGATAGCACACTGTGCCAGTTTACACAGGCAAACTGTTACCTACAAGTCAGTTGTAATCGCTTTGGCATCATCATCATCATCATCATGGAACCAGACAAAGAAGCAGGAAAACCAGATAAGCAAACGTGTAGAGAAACAGAACCAGCAAGCGAAAAATGTAAAGCACCTTGTTTTTTGTAATTTTACTGCATGCGATAGTGTGACAATTTAACAGAAGGAACTTTCTGTTCGAACAACCAGACACGAGATGTAATAAAAGTCCAAGCAGTCATTTTATTGAAAAACGTACAACTGAGTCAGGTTCGACCGAGTTCGTTACGATGGTATGCCTAAAGAATATTGTCGGTAAACGGGGTTCAGCAATACATCGAATTGTAAGTGTTGTAGGAAACTGTTGCTCACAAATAGAACTGCAATGTGTTGCACAATGGAAACTGATCGAGTGTCCAATTGCCGTAAGTGATCCCAAAGGGGAGAGAGCGCAATACTCATCAATCACAAAAAGGGACACTTTTTACCCCAAAACATACCTCAACCACCTTCAAAGCGGCTATCCGGTAATCCTCATTTTTAGTAAAGCGCCAAAGGTAGAAGTAACTCTCCACCGTCTCCGGACGTTGCAAATACGCGCGACTGTTCTTCTTGATAGAGACCGCCTCGATTTTGTTCGTAAAGTCGAACACCTCGGGTCCCAATTTGTTCGGACTATTCTCGTAGCTCAGATTGCAAGTGTGCGTGATCTCAACCGCCCGTTGGAACCAGACATCCTTTGGGTCTTGTGAACCAAGCGCGAGCATTCCGCCTGGAACGAAACAACCAGAGAATTCGATCAACATGCAATAGAGATCGGAGGATCACGAACAGAGACTGCTAGATAATTGTAACAAACACCCGTTTGATCACGTTTTAAAAATGGTTCACACGACGTCAAATGCAAAACAAGCTGCGTTATTAAAAGGAAATTTTACTCGGATTGTGAGAAACGCAGTTTTAATCTTCAGAACCGCACTTGATGAGGTAGAAGGACAACGGAAGAAATTCCATTGGACACCGGAACTAATCTTGCTGTCTCTAGGTAACGAGGGCTACTCGCCTGAAACTGGTAATGCAGTATGAACGATAGAGATGTGCGCAACATATACGATTGTAATCAATAAACCAGTGTCGAATGCCACCCAAAGCATGACGAAACAACGAGCACATCAACTCACTGACAAAGCAAGCCAAATGTTCCATGGAATTGGACACAGTGCCCAGATTGTAAGTGCCCACGTACAAATTCCCAGCGTAGCTCCGCCTGAATAGACCATTTTTGAGAAAGGCCTCCATGGAACTGTTGTACAACGCCCAGGCTTGCGTGTCTGCGTGGTCGGTTCGAATCCATTCCTTGAGCAGGTACTCATAGAACGAATCACCGAGCGCTCCAAGACTGGCCACATTTCCACACCATTTGGCCTGATCTGGATCCACATAGTTGTAGAACAGACCGTTTGGGCGAGGAATGGAAATGATGGATTGCCGAATGCGATCAACCTATAGTGCACACGGTGTAAATTAGTTTACAGGCTTTGTGATTGAGAAAGCGTAGTGGCATACGATGTGATGTTTAAATAAGCGAAGGATTGTTACACACACTGCAAGCCGTACTAGAGTAACACCGCAAAAGTCATGTGTGAGCATACGGCGCCCAGTATAAATGTATAAGGTGCCTTATCGATAGGGAGCTCTGATTATACGCAACATCATTGTGAGTAAGCCCAACATTGTACAACAAGAGCAGATAAAACCCAGAAATGTGTATCCTCATCCAGACGACCAGAGGTGATATAAGGTTCCAAGGTTGTGTAGCGGTTGATCCAGCGGAGATTTCACCACTAACAAAGTACGTCTCTGATTATTGAACGCAATAAACCGGAACACAGTTCTCAACGTAACACGGTATACAGATCCCAAACAATCAGACGATAGACTTGTCCCAAAGCAGAACACGAGCGCGGCGTGAATCGTATATTCAAATTGTGTACATATTTTACATGGTTCATTATAACAAAACAAATGACAAAATATGTAGGATTAATGTAATCAAATATACCATGATGAAAACACCATAATACTCCCTCCCTAGAGCGTTAGAAGAGAGTGAAACGCTCGAAACTTAAAGTTAATGCGCATAGTCTGCAAGATTTGCAGGCCACCTTACTATACGACCGGAACGAGTTCGGGAGTATATACATGGTTGGGTAGACTGTGTGGACTGTGATGAATGTTCACTTGGATTTAAGGGACTGGGTGGGGATGGAATAACTACAGTCTCAGCAGTGCTTTCAATCTTGGCTGGAACAGCGTCATGTTCGGAAGAGACAACAGACTCAACATAGGCGACTTTGAGACGATCAATGCTGACGGTGTCGTGCTCACCATTCTTGTCGATGACAAAATACTTTGCATGTCTGCTGATTACTTTGAAAGGGCCAGTGTAGGGAGGTTGAAGAGGTCTACGAACCTGATCCGTTCTAACAAAAACAAAATCACATGTTCGCAAATCGGCAGGAAGGTAAAAAGGACGGGTATTGAAACGGGTAGGAGTTACGCGTAATTGACGCATGAATGTTCGTAAACGATTGACGTAATGAGGAATGCTAACGTCAATTGGAACGTCGGGTGATGCGATCAACTCACCTGGGAGACGAAGTGTCATGCCATATAGTAACTCAGCCGCAGAACAACCAAGATCTTCTTTCACAGACGTACGGATACCGAGAAGAATTAATGGCAAATGCTCTGCCCAATACTCTGTATTCCCATGAGACATCAACGCAGCCTTTAACTGGCGATGAAATCTTTCCACCAGACCATTAGCACAGGGATGATATGCTGTAGTTCGAATGTGGTTCGTACCAAGAAGGTTATTTAACTCACGAAACAGGGTTGAATGCAATTGGGATCCACGGTCAGTGGTTATGGTTGATGGAACACCAAAGTTGCTAATCCAGCTTTGCAGGAAAGTTTTCGCCACCGTTTCCGCACTAATGTCAGGAATAGGAACAGCTATGGGCCAACGGGTGAAACGATCAATACAAGTGAGAATGTATGTAAAAACATTGGATATAGCCATGGGACCTACCAGATCGATGTGGACATGTTGGAAACGTTCGCGCGGTAGAGGAAATAATCCAGGGGCGCTGATGGTATGACGCTGTACTTTGCTGCGTTGACACTGGATGCAAGATTTAGTCCATGATTGAATGTCTTTATGCATACTCGGCCAGATAAAACGCTCGCTGATAAGTTTGCGAGTAGCGCGGATACCGGGATGAGATAGACCGTGGATTTGATCAAAAACAATTCGTCTGAATGAAGCGGGAACCAAAGGACGGGGTTGGGTAGTAGAAAAATCACACAGTATATGCAAGTTTGAATTGGGCACAGGAATTTGTCGAAAACGAGAAAATGATGACGTGTCCTACTGTTGGAGTTCCGGGTCGTTCTGTTGAGCAAGGGCTAGCTGCTGTAGATCCAAGGGGGAATGACGGACTGCAGAAATTTCCATACGGGAAAATGCATCAGCAACAGTATTGGACGGTCCAGACAAATATTTAATATCACTTGTGACTTGGGAAATAAAGTCCAAATGTCGGATCTCACGAGGTGAATATTTATCTGAAGCAGCAGCAAGGGCAAATGTTAAGGGCTTGTGATCGGTCCAAACAGTGAAATTGCGACCTTCCAGCAAATGGCGAAAATGACGTATTGCATAATAGATGGCCAACAATTCACGACCAAACGTACTATATCGTGTCTGAGCTGGTTGGAGACGTCGGGAAAAGAAAGCAAGTGGTTTGGTGATACCGTCGACTTCTTGTTGAAGGACTGCACCGACTGCTTCTTGAGAGGTGTCTGTGGCGAGTGATAACTCCGCACTGGAACACGTAGACATGTACGTCAGTGAAGTAGCTGCGTTCAAGGCAGATTTTAAACATTCGAACGACTTGATGGCGTTGTCATTCATCTTAAAATCGCGCTCCTTTCCGCGTAGTAAATCTGTCATTGGCTGTGATACAGCGGCACAATGTGGAATGAACCGCCTATAAAAGTTCACAAGACCGAGAAAACGTCTTAACTGGCGAAGGGAAGTTGGACAGGGATGCTCACTGATGGCAGATACTTTTTGTGGTACAGGTTTGATACCAGAGCTGTCGACAAAATGACCGAGGATTTCCAAGGAAGCAACTCCAAACAAACATTTGTCAGGATTGACAATAATGCCGTTTTGTGACAAACGCTGAAAAACTGTACGCAGGTGTTCAACGTGTTCTGTAGGAGTGGAACTGGCGATAAGAACATCATCAATATACACATGAACAAAAGACAAACCTTGAAAAACCTGATCCATGAATCTCTGGAATGTTTGAGCAGCATTTCGTAGGTCAAATGGCATTTTTAGAAATTCAAACAAACCGAATGGAGTAGTGATTGCGGTCTTTGGGATGTCTTCTT
The DNA here is from genome assembly GCA_013407085.1 of Atriophallophorus winterbourni. Taxonomy (NCBI): domain Eukaryota; kingdom Metazoa; phylum Platyhelminthes; class Trematoda; order Plagiorchiida; family Microphallidae; genus Atriophallophorus; species Atriophallophorus winterbourni. Next base: position 3,892 of record JACCGJ010010463.1, on the reverse strand, counting down.
CAGCGACGGGTATCTGATGATAGGCACGAACTAAATCCAACTTGGAGAAAACGGATTTGCCGTTAAGGGATAGGGCAAAATCGTGTATGTGGGGGATAGGATAACGATAAGGGACAGTCACTCGATTTAGGGCACGATAATCACCACATGGACGCCAGGCGTCCGCTTTGTTCTTTTCAACCATGTGCAGAGGGGTAGCCCAGGGAGAATGAGAGGGTCGAATGATACCAAGCTCCAACATGTGCTCGAATTCCAATTTGGCAACTTCAAGCTTTTTGGGAGCTAATCTGCGAGGTTTGTTAAAAATGGGCGGACCGCGGGTCAAAATATGGTGTTTGACATCCTGTTTGACAGAAGTAGTAGAGGATGAAGGTTTAAAAATATCAGAAAATTCTGTCACGAGGGAACTGTATGTAGAGGATGTGTCTGGGATAAGCACACGAATTGTTTGTATGGGTGAATTACAGAAAACTCCCAATGTATTAAGCTTTGTTAAATTGTCAGTGAGCTTACGATTAGCCAAATCAACAGAAAGATTAAAATTAGAAAGGAAGTCTGCACCCAAAATTGGTACTTTTACATCCGCCACAATGAAAATCCACCGAAAGTTACGTCTGAGACCTAATTCGACAGAAAGTGATCGTTGACCGAAAGTGGGAATTTTTGTTCCGTTTGCCGCCTGTAACGTCAACGAAGACGGGTTCTTGCGTTCCATACTGGATGGTGGGATGACGCTAATTTCGGCACCCGTGTCGATGAGGAATCGCATTTTAGTGGCCCTGTCGGTAACGTAGAAGAGACGGCTTTGAAGTGTGCCAGAGAGAGCTGCCGTGTCTACTATCTGGCTTCGCGATCCGTTAGAACGACTAGTGGATCGTTTCGTGGGCTGACGAGGATGATGATTTCGTGAGTTACTTCGGGATCGTGCGATGTTTTGTACTTGCAGTGACAAGTTATGGAACATCAACTTCAACTCTTTAAAATCGCTCAGAGTCTGTGTACTGGGATTTTTGTCACTCGTGTGCCTGACGTGAGACAAGGTAACGCTGTGTGAGATATCGTGAAGTTCGTCTGCAATGCGTGCCAAGTGTTGGAGACTAGTGTGCTTGTCCATAATGGCTAAGACTTTGCGGACGTCGGCTGTAAGACTCTGCTGCCATAATTCACGAATGATGTTGTCATCAACAGGCTTGTCTGCTTGTAATTGAAGCATGTGTCGCAGGTGTTGTGAGGGAGTGTGATCACCCATTTCTAAGCCGGACAAAAGTTTCCGTAGGTTTTGCTCGTCAGTAGATGAAATACGTGAGATAATGGCATGTTTAAGTGCATCGTATGGATTATCAGCAGGGCGGTTGTAAATTAAATCAGCAACCTCCTTTGCGACTGACGATGGCAACATACCAACTACACGATTATACTGGGATCGTTGAGTTTTTACGTGGTAAGACTCGAAAAGTGCTTCGATCTGTGCGAACCAAAGGCGAGGGTCGTTCATACCAAAAGAGGGAAAAATAAAGTGCGACATAGTGTCGGTAGAAATGTCCTCAGATGGGGTATTAGAAAATGCTGATTTAGAATCCATTTAGTAAATGAAAATAGATATTACAGCAAAATCAAAATAACTGGGAGTGTATGGTACGAACGAAAATTTCAAAAAGAAAAATGTTCGGGGCTCACCAATTTGTAGCGGTTGATCCAGCGGAGATTTCACCACTAACAAAGTACGTCTCTGGTTATTGAACGCAATAAACCGGAACACAGTTCTCAACGTAACACGGCATACAGATCCCAAACAATCAGACGATAGACTTGTCCCAAAGCAGAACACGAGCGCGGCGTGAATCGTATATTCAAATTGTGTACATATTTTACATGGTTCATTACAACAAAACAAATGACAAAATATGTAGGATTAATGTAATCAAATATACCATGATGAAAACACCATAGTTGTCACAGCCAGGGGTGGCAGTGGGGATGAGCTCTTACTGTCTATAAAATGCTCCCATATGGCGTGCGTCTCAAACAGCCTCTGACAACCAAAGCCCAGCACGTCGCAGAACTGCTTCTACTGACAGGAGAAGGGGCGAAGGCGGATGACTGGCGCCTCAAAACCAGTTTGCTCCGGGCAGATGGATCTCGTCAGCCTGGGAGGGCAGTCCATCTAAGGGAAGGAAAACCTTGATTCCAAACCTCATATATATTTGAGCGGGGCCTTTGAATCGGCCGTGCTCAAATAACTTTTTCTACGCATTTTTATTTTTTTAAATCAACATGGAACCCTTTTGTTATTATAAACTTTTTAACATATTTTTATGTAATCGATTTGCTGCGCCGGTCAGAAAAATGGAAAAGAAAACTTGTGCATGTGGATTTTTACAATTCGTCAACTTCCATCACAACGCTTAATACCGGTGTAGACGAAATCGAAGCTTTTTTGGAATTGAATGTAACTGACAATCTCAAATTTTCCAATTAAACTTTAACTCTTCTGTCATATTCATTATTCGCATTAAAAACTTGTGTGGTAAAATTAAATTGATTCGCTGAAAATTTCTATTAACGAATAAAGCCTTCTTCTTCTTCTTGCGGCATACCCGATTGCGGGAAAGGCTTCGGGAGTGAACCCTGGGGAAAAATCCTTGCTGCCTTGCAAGTTGCACCTGGTCGTGCAAAGGCTAGAGAGGCGTACTCGAACAATCGCCGAGGCACTTCAAGAGAGGCGCAAGAACCCTCAAAATGGTCACCGGCTCTCGCGAAGAGAAAAAAAACCGCTGCCTTTCGGGAAGACTTTTGAGTCAAAGGCTACGGGTGGGGTACCCTAAGCTAACCCCCTACTTCGGCCTTGGCAACCGGGTAGTATGTCGCCTTCAACAAGAACCATGGAACCTACTTCAACTTCATCATGTACCCTCTTCATGGTATACTTGTTGGCACATCGTCTGTAAAGACTGATATAAGGATGACATACCTGCCTTTCAAACATAAGAGTAAATGTCCTTATTATCACGGATAGCATAATACTAGTAACAAGTACCGAAAAGTCAACTCAACTCAAACAACCATGAGACGATCTAAAAGTGTGGGGCCTAAAAAAGCTTAGGACCCTGTAGTAGATTAGGCATGAACCAACTTGATCGAGGTACACAACAACGAAAAAATATAATTCACTCCAGTTGCCTACTATAAGCATCCAGGAAAAACCGGTAGCCGTTATTCATACCAAAAACCAAAGTATGCCATCCACGAAGACTGACTCGTTCCTCAGCCTTAAAGTGGTTCAGTATACCAGTTTCTATCATTAACTCCCACGCCCTTATTTGTAAGCAATGTGGTTTTTCTTTATCAAACCACTGAGAGAATTTCGGGTAGGCGCTTCACAACACAAGGTAGTGTGTGTAGATCGAATGACTACACCGGCTAAGCTATCGCAACGAATTTCTGGACTAACGTCGGTGGTACCTTTTACAGAATTAGGGCACAGCGAACTTTCCACATGGGGCAACTGTCGCGGAGATCGAACTTTTAGAAACCATTAGAACAGGAACGCTTTAAGGAAAGCAGAATCATCATGAAATGTACAAGAGGTTTTTGTTTAAAGTCAGATTTTTATTATTAAGTAGTATATGACGTTCGAAAAGCAGGACAGAAGCACACGACCGGTTTCGCGGTTATTGACGCTCATCAGGTGTGCGTATCCGTGACCTGACATTCGAACGCCGTTCTGACTTTGTGCTAAACCCATTTATTTGCGATTTCGAGGATAAATCCTCATTTGCAAATTGAAATTTAGCTTTTTATATGGGGACTAATCTAAGTCCCACAGTTGGTGCAATGTAGCACCGATAACTGTTTGGAATATTTTTGCAACATTCCAATAACAGCAGAATGG
>JACCGJ010010462.1:0-20516 GCA_013407085.1 Atriophallophorus winterbourni | reverse complement strand
ATTACGCGGTTTAGCATCAATGTTCCTTCGAAAGTTGAAATATGATCACTTCTAAAGCAGTCTAACTGTGCGCCATTGTGCATGCAGCAAGCTTGTGCTTTCATACTTCTAACGCTTGTCACTTGTTCAAGAATATTTTTACTGACTCCATTCAAAACTCGCTTCATTTTATGCATTATGATCCTTGGCCAAGATCTTCCAGTGGTTCGGAAAGTAAAGCATGTATAGAATGCAATGAACTTCAAGAATATTGACAGTTTCTCATCCGTCACATCAATAATCTCAGTGGATTTTCATTCGAACCAGTAGCTTGTTCGCGCGTTCACCGATGATAAGATCAAGCTAATATCAATCCTTCGACTGAGCATGTTTCCAAGAGACTATGCTATGGCTTTGTTTCAGAGAGTGTTAGCGACAGATTGAACTGTTTACATTGTTCCAAAAGGCGTTCTCCATTTCCGTTTGTTTTGCCTCCGAACTTACCTACAGTACTTCTGTGGTGTGCGGCTAACACCGTGCTGAATTGATTGGCCATTGGTAGTGAGCTGCATGCTGAAACGCGCTGGAGTTTCACTACCATCTCTATTTCTTGTCTCATATCTGTCTAGGCCTGGGCAACCTGACAGTATCTCAGCCCACGTGCAGTCTCTGACTGTACGGCACTTTGCCTGGATCAGGTTTGTACTTTCATACCATCATACCATAGATAGTTTGGCGAAGACTCGCAATGTGCACCAACTCAACCATTCAATATCACGACACACTTTGTCATTGACACGTTTTTAGGGACTGTTGTGTGGATATCATCATCATCATGAAGCACAAGTCTGGAGCCAGACAAAGTGCCGAGCAATATGAAGCAGGGAAAGCAGATGAGCGTGGAAAAGGGAAAGCAGGCAGCGGAATACGCAAATGCACAAAAACAGCTTGTTTTTGTAGTTTAACTGCATGCGATTTTTTGTTTTTGTGTTTTTATGTAAAATAATACCGGATAAAAAATTATGACACTGGCGCCACTGACTTCGGTTTGTAGCCATATCGCGTGAGGTTTCCAGCCAACTATTAGGTGGAGCTTTTGGACCCCACCCAGGCAAACGAATACGCCCAACTGAGCCTAGTGCTACTGTGAGTTTCTTCATTCCTACGCACCACGTCATGGACTGACCACCCGATCTTTTCTCCCAGCTTCTGTCAGGCTCTGCGAATAAGGCGCAGTACGGTAAACGGTGAGTAGGCATTCTTAAAACATGTCCCAACCATCGCAAGCGTGCAAGCATCAGCATTTTCTCAGTCCGTGGCCACCTGGTCCTAACACCCGCTTGCAGACATTTATATTTGTAACACGATGCTGCCACCGAATGCGAGCAATTCTACGCAGGCAACGGGTATCAAAAACAGTAAGCCGACGGACATCTTTCGCTCGGATAGACCAGTTTTCGCAGCCATGAAGGAGTGAAACATCGCGTCGACGCCACAGGTGGCGAAGGTTAGCAAACGCTGCACCCGCTTTGTGAACACGATGTGAGATCTCGTCCTCGACACAACCGCCAGCGGAGATACAACTGCCAAGGTAAACAAAGCTGTCGACCAATTCAAGATTGACATCGCACACAGTTAGGTTTGGAAGAGAGCCGCTCCAATCCTGGGTAAGTGTTTTACACTTGCTAGGCGCAAAGCACATGCCATATCTTGAAGCTTCAAGTGCCAGGCGGTCCAGGGCTTGTTGCATTATATGAGGGTTATCTCCCAGAAGTGCGTTGTCATCCGCATACTTTAGATCGGTAGCTCTCTCACCCGGCAGACGCTCAACACCTGCACCCACCAGACCAGCTAATGCTTTTCTCAAGACATCGTCGATCGCGAAGTTAAAAGGGAACGGCGAGATAGGGCAGCCCTGCCGCACGCCGCTGGAGATTTTGAACGAGGACGACAATTGTCCGTACGCTCGAACCATGCCCGAAGTTTGGCAATATAATGCTTTCAAGATCCAAACATACTTCTCGGACACTGCATGTCTCAGTAGACAGTTCCAAAGACTTTCACGATCGATTGAATCGAATGCCGCTCGGATGTCAAGGAATACCATGATAGTTGGTCTACGAAAAGCGTGGCGTAGCTCCAGTAACTGACGGAGTGAAAATTTGATCTATTCACGCTCGGCCGGCACGAAACCCAGTTTGCTCCTCACGGATTTGCTCTTCCCGTTTGGTACTCAATCGGTGAAGCAGGATGGACGCCACTATTCTACGAGCTACTGAAATGAGACTGATACCCCGATGATATTCACAGGAATCGCGCCGCCCTTTTTTGAAAATCGGAGCTATTACATTCTCTCCAAGGGATCAGAACGCGTTCCTCAGCCCATATGTTGGCGAACAGCACTTGAAGTTCGCGAACTAAAGCGAAACCGCCATCTTTGAACAATGACGGAAGCAAAGCATCAGCACCTGATGCCCGATGGCGCTCAAGGCTCCGGACTACACCGTAAATCTCTGATTGAGTCGGAGACTCAAGAGAAATCGACCATGGGGTACAGTGTTCCGTATTCTCGAAATCAGTGGGTGCAGAAGGCCAGTTAAACTGTGCTTCAAAATGTTCTGCCAATCGCTCCATGTGTCTGTGCATGTTAAAAACTGGCAAACCATCTGCTTCACGTATCAGCTCACTGATGCCTGGTCGCCCGCTTCCAGTAGTTCTGATGAGTTGGAACAATTTTCTGAAATTACCTACAGCTGCCGCAGATTCCATTTCCGTAGCCTTAGAACTCCACCAACTTACCCTGTCGGTTCTCAAACTGGCAACCAGTTTACGTTTAATAAGCCTTCGTGACGCATCATGTATGCTATCAGCTGAAAGCAACCGACGTTGGTCCATTAATTGGAGAGAATTCCCAGAAACCCAGTGTTGAGCTACATGGGAAGTCAACCCACAACTATCCAACGCGGCTGTTTCCAAAGAGGATTGAATCCCACTTTATTGGTCATCGATACGATTTTGGGGAACTGTGAAAGATGCAGACTCAAATTGACCTGAAACCCTCGGAGAACCGGGAGATCGTTAAGCCTGGCAACATTCAACAGACTTGCAACATTTCTACGTTTCCCACCAAAACGCATCGAGAGCTTAGCACAGACTAACGCATGATCGGACGGATGCCCCAGTAAAAACGGCAATCTTGCACACTCCCTTGCCAGGAGTAGCTGATAGCAATATGGTCAATTTGCGTGAACAAGGCCGTAGATGACGATCTCCAGGTGGAGCAGTAACGCTTCGAATGGCGGAAGTTAGTGCTGGCAAGGTACAGTCTGTGCTCTGAGCACAAGCTAAGTTATCTTTCGCCGTTGTCATTACGAGATCAGCATATACCGGACGTTCCAGGTTCCCAGTTTCAGCTGATCTGGGTTGATTAGTAATTCATTCTCCTGGCGCGCGAAAAATAGTCTGCTTTTCGGTTGGTTCCTAATCCCTATGAACCGAATGAGGATAGCAGACCGTGGCCAGACGGCGCCTTATTGGACGGTAGCTGTCCAGCTTGTGGGGGACGGTAGCTGTCCAACGAGACCTGGAGAACTCTTCCACCATCAGTAGCAGCCCCAGCCGCTTAGTTTTGCGCTTGTCGAGCCATAGCATTAAACTGGTGTCTGCTTCTACCCGCGTTATTGTCCACAGAGGCGAAATTGAGTGTCCTCTCCATTGGTGCGCTGTGTTGTACTCCGGGACAGTGGAATATGGAGAACTAACTGTTGGCTATGCAGCAAGTGCTCCCTCTTCACGACAACATTGGAACCAAAGGAACAGCTAGGCTGATGCATTTGGGCAACGTTGTCGTCGCAGACATCGTCTGGACGAAGTTTAATACAACTTCGGACTGCGTAGCAGACCCCGTCTACAGTTTTTTCTCGAGGTTAATTGCTGAAGCCTTTTCCATGAATGGATATAGCCGCAACGTAGTGGGGGTTTAAGATAATGGTTTTCCTTCCCCCAAGTGGACCGCCTTCCTGGACCTACAAGCTCCACCTGCCCGGAGCAAGCTGGATTATAAGCGCCAGTCAGTCGCCTTCGATCTTCTGTTAGGCCTGGTTACTCAGGGTGACGCAAGAATGCCAGGAGCTGGACTTGATTGTCAGGCTGTATAAAACGCGCGCCGTTAGAACACTATTAGAAATGGAAGCTTATCCCCAAAACCGTTCCGGCTATGACAACCTTGAATCGGTTATTATACCGATATTTAAAAAAAATGTGCAAAGCCCCTGCTCATCACTTAGGTACAAGTCTCAAACCATTTTTTCATGCTTACTATTCTATTGATTCCGTAGCTGTTTAACTTCGACCCTGCGGACCCGGGAAAAGTAAGCTTAATATCGTACGTATGTAGTCGGATATGGCGCTAAAGCCATTTGGGCTGCATGTGAGATGACATATTCTAAAGTTGCTAAACCTCGACAAAATTTTGCATTACTACTATCCTTGAGAGCTGAATGCGCTAAATTGATATCCATCAGTAATTAGCTCCGCTATGTATGTTTTTTAACATTCTCTTCGGGTAGAGTTTATGCCTACCAGTTACACCGCCGTACATATTGAAAGTTAAAAGCTATCTTTATGATTGGATGAATGCTTGGCTCACCAAATGAAAACGTCTTATGCGATGCATTGTGCTACATAAAATATGCCGCAAAAGTTATTATACTTAACGATTTTTTAAGGCTCAATGTAACATTATTACTAAATTCGAACAGTGTTAACTAACCTCTGGTTTTCAATTTTATAGAAGATACCATTAACAAATCAGTAGCAAAGTCACTAGGATATTCTGTCTTATTGCAAGCTTCTTGATCTGTACTGGCATTAGAACACAACCCCGGATCCACTCACGCTTTTGACTATCAGACTCTTGTACACTGCCGCATTTAGAACTATTGGAATACACTGCCCGAAATATGTTCAAATTCTTTTGAGGTTCACCTTTATGGTTACTAAACAACGCAACCTTATCAACCGAAACGAAGACACCCATAAACTTGAGTTCTCCATGTATATGAGGAGTATTAGGCTGTCAGATAAAGTGGATCAAAGCCAGATGGCTTTTTCGGTCCTAACCTCCACCACGATTCTTCCGATACCCGAATTCTTTGGTTGATCGTTTCAGCGCCTTATTCTTGCATTATAGAGCGCGTTCTTCTGTATATCATCAGAAAGCTCTTGATTGGCGCTTATTGCTAGTGCTCTGACGCTGGCTACTTTGGTTTTTGAAATAAAATGTGGTTTACACATACTCTACCGGGATGCAATCCTGATTACTCGATGGATCTATGATCCTCCTTGCAAAGGGATTTAAACAAAAATGCTAAGAAAACGTCATAAAGTGGGAAGTGGAAAGCTTGGACTGATTAAATCGCAGCCAGCAGTAACCTGTTTTTGCTTGCCCTCTTATATGTGTACATCAAGTAAGGCAACCAGGCTTATCGTGCGCGACGAATGTACTTATGCGGGCATGCAAAGTACGTTTAAGTCGACTTTATCTAGTCTCTGACTATCGCATTTTCTATTTCTATTTCCCCTCTCATATCTGTCTAGGCCTGGGCAACCTGACAGTATCATATCCCACGTGCAGTCACTGACTGTGCGGCACTTTGCCTGGATCAGGCTTATGATTTCAAACACACATACATACCTCTTTCTGTCATTTCTACACCATCACTTAATATTTTTAAAGAACGCATTAACCTCCATTTTATCACACGTTACGCAATTCTCAATTATGCTATTATCACGATTATAATCATTGTGATACCTCATCTTGCCCTCTTTCCGCAGCGTTTTTTGTCCTAACCAATATGGATTACGTTTCTCTTTGAACATTTTGCTGAACTACTGAAACTTCTTCAGACCCAACGTGTTAACTATCCTTTAGTTATTCCATTAAGCTTGTAGCTATTTTCTACAATACACTACTGACTATTAATGACGTAAAATGAGATCACATTCCGTAATAGTAAAAAAGCAACGGATGTTCATTATAGATCATTTTTAGAAATAGCAAAGCATATTGTGTTGTTGTTACCAAGAGAATCAGTAAAGAATTGTATGCTAAAATAGACTTAGACAAGTTTATTTGATCATGTAACTGATCATAGACAACATATCCACGCAGAATACACCGAACAGTTATCGCGTATCACAGCAAAGTTCTGCTCAATCGTCGATCATTCCATTTTCATGGAGTACAAAGAGTTCGTTGGAATGAAGAAACTCACCGTAGCGCTAGGCCAATTGGGGCGAGTTGTGATGTGAAAGCACAAGCCTGATCCAGACAAAGTGCCGCACAATCAGAGACTGTACGTGGGATGAGATACTGTCAGGTTACCCAGGCCTAGACAGATATGACGAAAGAAATCGAAATCGAAATGGGGGCGAATTGAGATCCCTCTTCATCAAAGAGCAGAACAAGAACACAAACCAAGTTACGTACTGTGCTATTCCATGACTTGCTGAGACTGGCCGCCGCGCTGAGACTAAACCTTAACGTGGTGCGATGGTTTGTGTACCTTTATGACCCATTGAGCTAAGCTGGGTGGTGTCTTTTGGTCCTAGCAGAGCTATTCATACTAGGAAGGTCAATGGATAGAGGTCAGACAAACTCAGTCTCAACCCAGAAGTGCAGCTTGTTCATCGAGGTTTCCAAATTTAGCCACTTCGAATATTTTGCCTGCTTCGAATACCCCCAGAGCGTTCTTCTGCCGGTGCGTACCATTCAAATTAGCGGTGTTTAATGTACATACTTTAGCTAGCATCGGACAGCAGTCAGCCTTGACTCGCACACTTGATAGCCTCGATGTCGATATTTGTTGTTTGTCGGAAACATGCATGCGTAATTGTAGCTCAGTTACGCAATCGTCTAACCCTTCGAACGTACGCAAGTCACTATCTACGCCTGTCCACTGATGACGATACCATGGTATCTAGTCAAGCTGGTGTCGGAATCGTCTTGAGTGAAAGAGCTGAGGTCGCACTGTTAGACTGGATCCCAGTCATCAGTCGCCTTTGTGCAGTAAGACTACAGGGTTCGTGCAAGAAAGACCGATTTCGCAATCAATCCCGCAACCTGTTTGTGGTTGCTGCTTATGCATCGACTAATTGTAGCTCTGAACTTGACAAGGATGAGTTTTACGGAAGATTACAAGAACTCATTAGACTTGCATCGAGGAGTGACATCGTTGTCTTAGCTGGAGACATAAATGCACGTGTAGGCCGTCTATCTTTAAACGAGCATTTCGTAGGTGGAAGGTTTGGTTTCGATTGTCATCGTAATGACAACGGCGAAAGATTACTTAGCTTGTGCTCTGAGCACAGACTCTACCTTGCCAGCACTAACTTCCGCCATTCGAAGCGCCACTGCTCCACCTGGAAATCTCCATCGGCGGCCCATGCACGGATGTACAATCTTGCGGTACTTTGTGCTTTGCGGCTAACACCGTGCTAAATTGACTGGCCACCGGTGATGATCTGCATGCTGAAACACGCGGGAGTCTCACTATCATTTCCATTTCTATTTTTCATCTCATATCTGTCTAGGCCTGGGCGATCTGCCAGTATCTTAGCCTACGTGCAGTCAATCATTGTGCGGCACTTTGCCTGGATCAGGCATGTGCTTTCATGTATACATGCTATCAGCTACTCGTGGCGAGAGAGTGTGCAAGATTGCCGTTCATACTGGGGCACCTGTCTAGGGTCAGATCATGCGTTAGTCTGTGCTAAGCTCTCGATGCGTTTTGGTGGGAAAAGTAAAAACGTTGCAAGGCAGTTGAATGTTGCCAGGCTTAATGATCTCCAGGTTCTCCGAGGGTTTCAGTCCAATTTGAGTTTGCATCTTTCTACAGTTCCCCAAAATAGTATCGATGAGCAATGGAGTGGGATACAAACCTCTTTGGAAACAGCCGCGTCGGATAGTTGTGGGCTGACCTTCCGTGTAGCTCAAAACCGAGTTTCTGCGAATTCTCTCTAATCAATGGACCAACCTTGGTTGCTTTCTGCTGATAGCATACATGATGCGTCACGAAGGCTTATTAAACGTAAACTGGTGTTCAGTTGCCATCTACTCAGCATTTTTCTGACATTGAACATATCATGGATGGACAAATTGACTAACGCAGCAGTGCTTTCAAAAGCTTGTCTACAGAGCATGTTCACCCTACAACAAGAGTGCCACCTAAGGTTGCTTGGTCACGTCTACAGAATGGAAAATCGTCGTATTCCGAAAGATGTACTCTATGGGTCGTTGAAATCAGGAAGTCGACCATTGGGCACACCGCACTTGCGTTACAACGATGTTTACAAAAGATATATGAAAGCTCTTGGCATTGCCTCCACTAGTTGGGAAGATCTGGGTCTTGACCGCTTACTTTGGAGGCATTGTGTAAAGCGTCGTCTGCAAGCTGGGGAGGAGAAGATACAGCTCTTTTCTGCTGAACGCAGATGACACCGGCGACATGTAACTGACACGGATCGACCGAATACTGCCTATCGCTGCGAGCGCTGCGGAGAGATTGTTTCTCTCGAATCGGACTGTTTAATCATTCGAAAAGCTATGGAGCGTGAAAAAATAATGCGATTGTGATGTACATCCATGATCGACATCGACCGAAGTAGGCCAACAACCATAACTCGTGGTGTGGGAGTGTGGAAGATATCCTATCTAGAGCCAAGCCATGCGTTAATCTGCGCTATGCTTTCGATGCATTTTGGCAGTAAACATGGAAAAGTCGAAAGGCAGGTAAATGTTGCCAGGCTTAATGATCTCCCGGTTCTCAAGGAGTTTTAGTTCAATTTGAGTTTGAATCTTTCTTGAGTTTCCAAAGATAGTGTCAATGATCAATGGAGTGGGATACAAACCTTTCTGAATACAGTTGTAGGTTGACTTCCCGTGTAACTCAACACTGGGATTCTACAACTTCTCTCCAACTAATCGACCAACCCCTGTTCGTTTCTATTGATAGCATACATGGTGCGTCACCAGAGCTTATTAAACACAAACTGGTTGCCAGTTCGAGAATCGACCGGGAATGTTGGTGGAGTTTTAAGGATTAGGAACTGTAATTTGCGGTGGCTGTTGGCAATTTCAGAAAATTGTTCCAACTCATCAGAACTACTGGCAGCCGGTGATCAGGAATCAGTGAGGAAATACGTGAATCTGATGGTTCGCCAGTTTTTAACATGTACAGGCGCATGGAGCGATTGGCAGAACATTTTGAGGCATGGCTTATCTGGCTGTCTGCATCCACTAATTTTGATGATACGGAACACTACCGCATGGTCGATTTCTCTCGAGGCTCCCACTTAATCAAAGATTCACAATGTACTCCATAGCCTTAAGTGACAAAGGGCATCAAGGGCTGATACCTTGGCACAGTCGTTGTTCAAGAATGCCGGTTTTGCTCTTGTTTTCAAACTTCCATCTCTATTCGCCAACATGTGGGTTGAGGAAGGCGTCCCGATCCATTTGAGAGAATCAGTAGATGTCCGATTTTCAAAACAGGACAGCGCGATTCTTGGGAAAATCATGGAGTATCAGTCGCATTTCAGTAGCTTGTTTTAAGATATTGGCCTCCATCGTTATTCACCTGTTGAGTGCCAAACGGTGGAACAATCCGTGAGAAACAAACTGGGTTTCATACCCATCGAGGGTGTCTAGATCAAATCTTCTCACTACAATTAAAGGAGTAACGCCACTCGTTTTGTAGGGCAACTATGGTGCTATTCCTGACACCCGAGCGTTATTCGACTCAATCATTGTGTGCCCGAGATTTGTGTCTGGAACTTGAATACATTTTATTGCGAAACCTCGTGTTGGGTTCGGGCGTACGGACAGTTGTCGTCCTCGTTCAGTATTGCCAGCAAGGTGCAGTAGTGCTGCGATATCTTGCCATTCTTTTTTAACTTCGCAATAGTATGTATATTATGTATGAAAGCACAAGCCTGATCCAGGCAAAGTGCCGTACAGTCAGAGACTGCACGTGGGCTAAGATACTGTCAGGTTGCCCAGGCCTAGACAGATATGAGGGGGAATAGAAATAGAAATAGACGATGTCTTAAGGAAAGCATTAGCTGGTTTGTGGGCACGGGTGTTGAACTTCAGCCGGATGGAAGGGCTACCAATCTAGAGTATGCAGATGACATCGCACTTCTGGGAGATGACCCTCATATAGTGCAACAAGCCCTGACCCGTCTGGTACGTGAAGCTTCAAGATATGACACGTTTTGCGCCTAACAAGTGTAAAAAAACTTACAAAGGACTGGAGCACCTCTCCTCCAAATCTAACTCTGTATGATGTCAATCATGAACTGGTCGACAGATTTTTTACCTCGGCTGTTGTATCTCTGCTTGCGGTTGTGCCGAGGACGAGATCTTACAGCGTGTATGCAAAGCGGGTGTAGCTGTTGCTAACCTTCACCATTGGCATGGTATGAGAGCACAAGCCTGATCCAGGCAAAGTGCCGCACCGTCAGAGACTGCACGTGGGCGAAGATACTGTTAGGTTGCCCAGGCCTTCACCATTTATGTGTCTACGCGATGTTTCACTCCACACTAAAGGTCGAGTGGCACGAATGTGAAATTTGTGCATTGTTTCTGTACTGTAATGAAGCTGCACGCGAAGACGCGTTAGAGTCTCTGCCATTTCACATTCTCATAACTTTCTAGTTCTGGGCAACTTGACAGTATCATACCTCACTAGAAGTTTCTAACTGTGCGGCACTTTGCCTAGGTCCAGGCCTATGATTATACACACACACTCAAAGGTCGAATGAACAATGCAGTCGTGCGTGCTACACTCTTCTATGGCTGCGAAAACTGGTCTATCCAAGTGGAAGATGTCCGTCGGGTTTCTGTTTTCGACATCCGTTGCCTGCGTATGATTTCTCACTTTCGGTGGCAGCATCGCGTTAAAAATATAGTTGTTTGTAAGCGGGTGTTAGGACCACGGGGCCACGGAGTGAGAGAAATGCTAGTGTTTCCTTGATTGCTATGGTTTAGACATGTTTTAAGAATGTCTCACCACATTTACCCTACCGCATCGTATTCGCAAGTCTGATGGAAAAAGGTGTAAACCACCGGGTGGTCAATCCATGACGTGGCGCGTTGGAATCAAGAAATTCACCACAGTGTTAGGCTTAGTGGAGCGTATTCGTTTGCCTGGGTGGGGTCCAAAAGATCCACTTAATAGTTGAAAATTTTACGAGATTTGCCTGGAAACCGAAGTCAATGGCCCCAGTGTATCTTGTTATGCGTGTCATAATTAATAGCATAAAATATGTAGTGAAACTGTAGAAACAAGCTGCTTTATGCGCACTTGCATTTGCGTATTTCGCTTCACCGCTTTTCTTACCTCATGTTGCTTGGCACTTTGTCTGTGCTTCATGAATATGATGATGCATGTATATAAGTCTCCATGTATGTATTTATGTATGCAATTATGTCATCATCATGGAAAACGTTGTACCGGTATGGTATGGTATGAAAGCACATGCCTGATCCAGGCCAAGTGCCACACAGTCAGAGACTTTACCGGTAACAAGTACCAAGTGCTTACTGCCATATGTTCATCACATAGTTAAAATTTTAACATGATCGAGAATGATGGAACCTAAAAGGCTGCTGAACCTCTAGACGATTGGCCGCCGGCACACTGAGATGAAATGCCTACACGTTGAATCAAGAATGTAGCGAAACAAGTTTTGTGAATCAGTAGAGCAACATAAGCACCACAGCTTCCTTGCGACTTTTACTGTCACGCATCATAACATGTACGTTTTTATGTACATACATACATACATATGTACATACGTGCATATGTATGTATGTCTGTTTGTATGTATGCAGGCAGTCATGTATGTAGATTTTAAGCTATACAAGTGCTCTCCTTAATTTCACCCAATCTCCGGCGTTGCAAAAAATTGTTGTCGTCCTAACTTTTCTAACCCCTTTGTTGCTAGATTTTAGATGTATATTCAACAGTATTTACGTTCCATGTAACTATGAATATTAGAAAATGGATTTATTTTACAGCTTGGTCGATAACATGCCTACATGAACATATTTCTGGTAACCGGTATACTCTACGCGATGTCGCAAAAACGAAACTTTCAGTCGATCGATAAAGAGTAATTTGCTATTTGATACATTTCATCCTTAAAGACCTTGCGGGAGTGAGCCTACAGCAAAAAGAAAGTTCGTTCCAAACTTGAAAAACGCGATTAACAAGGCTGTGATTTCTACAAAGTGAGAATTTTTGAAAATTGCCTTCCATTTTGTTTTTACACTGTTTTCTTTACGCCTGCAGCCTTTTTATCTGCCGGCATTTTCAACCTTGATATTTTTTGAATGGGCATGTTAGGATAGTGGTTATCATGAGCTCAGCCCTAATTTATCACGATACAGAGATGCAAAATTTAAGCAAAACCGACAATATTTCGAAAAATTACTGCGATAACTTAGCGCTTAACTAGTTGAGATATGCACTAGCCCAGTTGCTTCATAGATAAAACACAACGTTTTGTGAAATTTATTCACCTATAATGCTATGTTGACTGGTATATGGTCAGGTCTACCATACCTAAGCAGGAAGGCAATTAAGTTTTTCAACCGGGCGTCTAACTAAAAAGTCTTACAGAGACAGTGGGTTGTGATGTGTGATGTGAAAGCACAAGTCTGATCCAGGCAAAGTGCCGTACAGTCAGAGACTGTAAGTGGGCTGAGATACTGTCAGGTTGCCCAGTCCTAGACAGATATGACAAAATAAATAGAAATGGTAGTGATACTCCAGCTCACTACCGATGGCCACGGTTAGCCGCACAGCACAGACATACTGCAAAGGTTGTCATAGCCGGGGGTGGCAGTGGGGATAAGCTCCCACTGTTTATAAAATGCTCCCATATGGCGTGCGTCTCAAATAGCCTCTGACAACCAAGTCCAGCTTCTGGCCTGCACGAGTGGCTCTCTGAGCCCGGCGGAACTGCTTCTACCAACAGAAGAAGGGGCGAGGGCGAGTGACTGGCGCCTGAAAACCAGTTTGCTTCGGGCAGATGGAGCTCGTTAGCCTGGGAAGGCATTTCATCTAGGGGAAGGAAAACCCTGATTTTAAACCTTCGCTGCCTTGCGGGATACCCAATCGCGGGAAAGGCTTCGGGAGAAAACCCTGAGGAAAAATCTGGAGCAGAGTCCCGTAGACGGTTAGTTGGTGCACACCACCTCTTTCTGTCAACTCCCTGCTGCCTTGCAGGTCGCACTTGGTTGTGCAAAGGCTAGAGAAGTTGACTCGAACAAACGCCGAGTGGTGCTGGGGACGCTGCTTTGTATCCAAATTCCCAAGACACTTCATGAATCACGAACTATTACAAACTATCGCTAATGCTACGGCGTTCCCGGTACGCGACGCGCCTCATGCTCTCCCAGCGGCTGGGGTGAAAAGTAAGCAAGCTGGGTCCCTTAATACCCGCTCCCCGTTGTTTATCTCATGTTGGAATGTCAGAACGCTTCTCGATCCCGGTAGCCAATGCATCACGATGCGCAGTCTCTGCGACTATGGCGTGAGTATAGGCTGTTTGTCGGAGGTAAGAATCCCGGGCACTGGCTGCATTCGTATCAAGATTCCAGGGAGAGACATCTCCTACTGGTTGTACCACAGTGGACCCACTGACAACTCCGGGCTACACGGCGTTGCGATTGCGCTTGATGCGAAGGCTCAAAATGCCCTAACATTATGGGAAGCCATTTCTCCACGAATTTTGGTTATGCGTTTCCGTGGAAAACCGGTCAACCTGAGTGTTTTGTCTGTTTACGCGCCTACCATGCCCACCGACGATGCATCCAAGGATGCATTTTATGAAGATTTACAAAAGGCCGTAGATAAAATCCCTAGGCGCGACATGCTGATCATTGCTGGTGACTGGAATGCCCGTACAGGCGAACCGGACGCTACTACACAGCGGATTATCGGCAAGTTCAGTCTCGGAACACGTTGCGAAAATGGTGAGCGCATGCTTAATTTCGCCAGCTTCAACCGTCTGACAGTGACGAACACGCGCTTTCAGCATCCTAGGAGACACTTGTTAACATGGTATTCTAACGACGGACGCACTGCACACCAGCTGGATCATATTTTGGTCCGCTCGCGCTGGAACTCATCTGTTGAGGACTGTAGGGCTTATCGTGGTGCGGAGACTGGCAACGCCAGCGGTACAGATCACGTCCTGCTACGCGCGAGAATCAAAATTCACCTCAGCTCTCGTCCGAGGCCCCGTCCCACTAAACGAATTAATACAGCGGCTTTGAACGACAGTGAAAAGCGTCTCGCTCTATCCAATTCTCTCGTCTCCGAGCTAACTAACTTTGAGGTTTCGGACGAATCCAATGCTTCAGTCGACTCTCAATGGAATCATCTGAAATCAGCGCTACAACGAGCCTCAATAGCGGAGCTCGGGATGACTTCCCGTAAACGGAAAGACTGGCTATCCGAGGAAACCCTGAAGTTATCTGACAAAGCTCGCGAAGCGCGATTGTCGGGATCGTCAGCGCACCGCAGCCTCAGACGACAAGCCACGCGTTCTGCCAGGCACGATCGCAACACGTATTGGGAATGTTTAGCTAAAGAAATGGAGAATGCTTCGAGTAGCGGCCAATTTGGCTCACTCTTCCGCCTGATCCGTATTTCTTCGGGCCGACGAAATTCGACCGAACACCCACTTTGCGATTTGAGCGGCTCACCGCTTTGCGAACCGGACAAGAAAGTGGAACGCTGGGCTGAGCAT
Source organism: Atriophallophorus winterbourni (assembly GCA_013407085.1). Classification (NCBI taxonomy): domain Eukaryota; kingdom Metazoa; phylum Platyhelminthes; class Trematoda; order Plagiorchiida; family Microphallidae; genus Atriophallophorus; species Atriophallophorus winterbourni. Next base: position 5,711 of record JACCGJ010010462.1, on the reverse strand, counting down.
TTCAGCATGTTGCTAAATCGACCGGCGCCACTGACGGCACTACCAACGGCTGTAGCGAGCGAGACATATAATGTTTCATGCGATCACCCAACGCGCGACGAAATCATCCGAGCCATCGGCCGACTAAGGAACAACAAGTCCCCTGGCGAAGACGGCGTCCCCCCTGAGGTGTACAAGGCCTGCTCTTCCGTTTTGATTGAACCACTGCATGATTTGTATCGTAAGATATGGGAACTAGAGGAGCTTCCACGCGACTGGGGCACTTCACTCTTGATCCCCATCTTGAAGAAAGGTAATGCCTCATTGTGCGACAACTACCGTGGCATCAGTCTTATCGACATCGCCGCGAAGGTTTTTGCAGTGATTCTCTTATGCCGCTTTACGGAAGAGAGGGATATACGTACGCGAGTCAACCAAGGCGGTTTTCGTCGAGGTCGGGGCTGCGTCGACCAGCTGTTCACATTGCGTCGGATTCTGGAACATCGTTACCGCTATCAGCAGGCAACAACCGCTTGTTTCATCGACTTCGAAGCCGCCTTCGACTCCGTCGACCGAGATTCGCTGTGGAGTGTGATGCTGGCGGATGGTATGCCGGAGAAGCTTGTGCGCATGATGCAAGCGTACTATTCATTCACGCAGAGCCGCGTACGCGCATATGGAATGGTGTCCTCCACGTTCCCCATTAGGACTGGTGTCCGGCAAGGGTGTCCTTTGTCCCCTGTACTATTCAACTTCGCGATCGATTGGACAATGAAGCAGGCGCTTTCAGATTACGCCGGTGTGATACTGAGTCCGAGCGTTTCGATTGCCGATTTGGAGTACGCCGACGACATCGTAATCTTGGGGGATGATCCTGAAACGCTTCAGACGACCCTGGAACGCCTCAGCTCATTTGCTTCTATGCTGGGGCTACGAATCAACACGCGCAAAACTAAAGTATTTTACCACCGCCACTGGACCTCATCTGCCTCTCAAGATTGGTGGCGAGAACTTGGAGATGGTGAACAATTTTCGTTACCTTGGTTCGTGCGTGCTACCGTCAGGCCAAGCCAGGGATGAGATACCGACCCGTGTACAAGCTGCGCGCACGGCGTTTTCGCGACTACGTTGGGTTCTATTTAGCCGTAGAGAAATCAGCCGACGTACAAAGCTGCGCGTCTACAGAGCGGCGATTCGCCCAGTTCTCACTTATGGATGCGAGACGTGGCCTGTGCGGGTGGAGGATATGCGGAAACTAGAGGTTTTCGACCACTGGTGTCTCCGACGCATCCTCAATGTTCGATGGGATGAGCGGGTAACGAATGACGAGGTTCGCCACCGTTGTTTTGATATCCCTCGCCTGAGTTCGATATTGCGGGAACACCGACTGAGATGGTTTGGCCACATCCTGAGACGCTCGGACGCTGAACTAACCAGGATGACACTATCGCCGACACCCTGCGCAGAATGGCGTTGTCGTAGCGGAGGACAAGTGAAGACTTGGCTCGCCACCGTGAGATCGGACGTGGAGCTGCTTGGCCTACGATCGGTTTACGGATGGCGCACGTGGGACCGGACCTGGCTTACAATCTGCGCAGATCTCGCTTCTAACCGCCGAGCGTGGGCGGCTGCAATCCGTGATGTCAATGAAGCCGACTCATCCTCCAGGAGGAGATAGTCGCACTAAAGTAAGTAGTACATACTGCACGATTGCACATCCGTGGGTTGAGGCTGCGTTCGTCTAGATGCTCTCCATAAGCCTTTCCAATATGATTGGCTCTGGTGATGCCCGAAGAACACTACCTGCTTAGCTTGATGGGCCATGCTGGTACACACCATCTTATCACGTTAAGGCCAGTCTCAGCGCGATGGCTGCAATCTGTTGAATGTTCATGTGATACGAGTAGTGACGGAAATTCTTGGATTTTTAACTTTAAACTTGTACTTACATGTACTTTGAATTCGTTAACATTGTAACTACGTTTTGTTTGTGCTTCATTAAATTTACTCGATTCACGAACGAAGACCTTCCAAACAACCCGTTAATGGTCAAATCAATCGGACTCCTCGTGAGGGTAGAGGAGGCGGTAGACGTCCGTCAGATCGTAACAATGGTCCTCAATATGTACAGAGTTATTCCATATTTGAGACGGGTATCGGTTCTGTAACGAAATCTGAGAGAAACGCTGTCGAGCTGCGTAAGTCCGTGCTTTTTATCCGAATTTTTTGAAATTAAAGGGCTAAAATCGCTTTATATTTATTACTTGTTCATTTTGTGTTCTTCAACAGTTTTCGGGGCCGTCCTATATACTCGTTATCCATGTATTATTCTTATCCAACATATAAAAACATTTTTTCTATATTTCGCCGGTAATCACGTTTTATCACAATCAAAACGTCGCAAAGCTTACTGCCCACAGGGAAATGCATAAATTTATTGTTGTTTCGTCTGCTTTTGGTAACATAGTCAGTGACTACCGTAGCTTCGGCATTACTTGGGTTATTTGAGTGCGATTCATATAGTTCGAAACTGAAGCCGTTTTTACTGGTACCATGGGTTTCCTAATTCTTTCGTAGCGGGAACTAAAATTACTCAGTTGGGCTGTAGCGATGTTAATAACCTGATCAATGTGTTGCTCACATCCCCCGCACTTACACTCCACTACCGGTTTCTGGCTGTTTGCTGTCATCAGGTGGAGACAGTAAGATTAGGTTCAGTGAGCCTTGAAGCAGTGGATAAGTGATTAACAAAGTTATACTTGCTTACCACTTATCCACTGTTTCAAGGCTCACTGAACCTAATGTTACTGTCTCCACCTGATGACGGAAAACAGCCAGAAACCGGTAGTGGTGTGTAAGTGCGAGGGATGTGAGCAACACCTTACTTCGGTCATCCATGAGCGCCTTAAATGCTTGACCAAGAATCGCTTTGTGATTCTGTGTTTGAACATCGTGGTTCGTTGTACGAACCCTATATAACAGTGGCATTCAAGTATAACTTTAATAACCAGATGTTAAACAAAACTCGTTAAAATTGGCCTAACGAACCCTAATATGTTGGCTTGTCATTTGTGTTTATAGATCCGCGTCATTTCAAATATTTTTTTGGTTAAAAACTGTTGAAGCATCGTTTAGGGAATCGCAGATTCGAAAGCAACAATTTGGTTTCTTTGTCTAACTCTAGACTTGTACTTTCAAACTTACTGCGATAGAACAGCTACACGCGTATCAAGAGCATGCGTAATCTTGGACTTTAAAGGGCTGTTTTCGTAGGTCGAACTGTCTTTTATACGTTGTGCAGAAGTATCGCGACAAGGTGTCCGAACATGTGTTAGCGTTGGATTGACCTTTCATTAAGTTTTGGTCACTATTGCATTTAGTGCTGGGTTCAAAAATTTTCCTCTCATTTTCGTACTTGATGAAGCAAAGCTGCTTTAACTTTTTTCAGACAATCCGAGGTTGGCTGACAATCTCACCGAGTTGGGCTACGCTGGTGATGTAGTTATACTTCACGACTCACTCAAGCTACGTAGCATTATGCTCGCAATTGAATTACGTTTATCGCCTTTAGATTGTAGTGTTTTTTGGAAGGCAAACACTATGGGCAGCTTTCAGATTGGGTGTAGCGAATCAGATGAATCTGTACAGGGTATGCTGGTGAAGTTTTGGTTTACCAACGCTAGGTTATCGACTAAAGATGATGCTTTTTTCTACACAGCATCCGGATTGGTATAAAATCGAGGTCGAGAAACTATTACATGGCATAAACAGCGGAATCCCCAAATAGTAACCAATCGGTATTACGTGCACGGATGCGCAATCGTGTGGTATGATGGTATGGTAAGAAAGCACGAGCCGGATCCAGGCAAAGTGCCGCACAGTCAGAAACTGCACGTGGGCTAGGATACTGTCAGGTTGCCCAGGCCTAGACAGATATGAGAAGGGGGGAATAGAAATGGTAGTGAGACTCCAGCGTGTTTCAGCATGCATCTCATTCCCCGTGGCCAATCAATTTAGCACGATGTTAGCCACAGCACATAAATGCTGCACGATTGCACATCGGTGCAGGTACTTCGATCCTGTACAGCTAACCACTCGAAATTTGTTTGCCACCACTAATGAGCTGCACGCAAAAAAACGCTGGATTCTCTGCCGTTTCAATATCTTTCTATAAATCGACCACCTGACAGTATCTTAACTGACGTGCAGTCTCTGACTGTGCCTGTCATTTCATACTTAGGCGATCCGAGCTAGCGGCACTTTATATTTGAAAGTTCGTGTTCCCTATTCCCCGGATTGCTCCGATAAATCCTGGCTCAGTGATTGTGAGGGGTAAATGTGAATTTTATGGTATGTTTCTTTGTAACTATACGTCATCTTACCGGCCAGCTACATCGGTTAACATGATATTAATTGAAAAGACACAAGACCATCTGATCCCGGCTTTAACGCGATTTTAATTTTCTATTAACCCCGTAAAAGCAAGCTCATGAGTACGATATTTGACCTGTCGCTCGGTATTGTTTTTGACTGGAAAGTGCTTCTACGAAATATGAAGCCCTCACGATTCTTTTTGTCCTTATTTCATTTGCCATACTTTTGTTCGCACGATGAATTTAAGCAACAACCGTTTCAGGAGAAGCACGCAGTTCTACAGTTACAAAAGTGACGGTTGACACGCCGCTGACAAATGAAGTCGCATCCAAAGAGGACTTTCTTGAAAACTACCAAAGCTTCGTGACAGATATCAAACAAGTTTTCAAAGATCCACCGATTTTGATGCCGGATTCCGCAGCCGGTTTGAGCACGTCTATTGGTAAAGTTAAATTCTGTTCAAAATCGGTTCGATTGATTTAATTTATTTTTTTATCGTAATATTCTTGATTTCTGGAAATCCATCGCATATCATAATAGTATTCTTTTCGCTTATGCATATAAAAATTTTCTGCCTACATTTGAATCATTGCATATCAACTTTTTGGATATTTTCTAGAAAACCCCATTACGCATGCGAAGGTTCGATTTCTGGAAGAAGATTGTCCATCCTCGCAATGATTGTTAAATGACCAAAACTTGTATCAGTTCTTCCGAACTTATTTATAATTGTTAATGGTGTTTGTAAGAAGTGGATTTTAATTTCACGCTCATTTCGCTTCTTCGCGACCATGAGATAAATCTACTTTCGCTCTATCTGCAATACACTATAAATATCGCTTATTCGCTGCGAGTGAAGTAAATATCGTGTTATGTATGATATCACAAGCATGATCCAGACAAAGCCATAGGCTGTCAGGTTACCCAGGCCCAGACCGATCTGAGAAAGAAAAATAGAAATGACAAGCAGATTCCAGCGTATTTTCGCATGCAACGCTTATCAATTTATCACGGTGTTAGCTGCACAGCACATAATTGCTGCATGATTGCACATCGGACCGTACCAAACCGATCTAATTAATTCTTACATTACTCAGACGAATTAATAAGCATAATCGCACAATGCTGCCTCATATGTTAGAAAACTACGTGTGCAAATTTTGTGTAACGAATCAATTTTTTGAAAATTAGTTGTTTCACCTATTCGAATGGATTTTCGTTTTTCCAAGATATCTTTTCGTTAGGTCTTCGAGAACAGGTCCTAGTTATGTTCTCACAGCCAGATGTAAAACTGGCAGCTGTGGATTTATTTAGGGTCGCTGAAAAATAAAATGTGTGCGATTTTCTCCTCAATTTCA
>JACCGJ010010460.1:0-53747 GCA_013407085.1 Atriophallophorus winterbourni | reverse complement strand
TGAAGATGGCAAACAGCCTTAAACCGGTAGTGGTGTGTAAGGGATGGGGATGTGAGCATCACAATAATTTAGTATCAAACTGTCATTTACAAACTGTGAATCCGACGCGAACGGTACAGATCGCGTTTAATCACGATGCAATTTTAATGCCGAGAAATTATGTCTTTATTATTAACTCAACGATACACTGATGCCTCCTATTGTGAATAAATGATAGAAGTGCAATAATCATGATTTACGGATTATGTAAGTGATACTTATATTTACGTCGGCTAAAGCATCCGCGTTTTCTGGAAATGGAACAGATTTGACAGCATATATTATATTCTCAGCTCTCTTTGGTAGCTTCGATTGTTGGTCCAATTTTGGCTTTCATACAGCGAATCAATTCTCGTCTCTACAGTTGATTGCGGCTGTACTAGACTTAGACGTATAGAAACAATTCAAGCAAAACCATTGCAAATTTTTAATAATTATATCGCTCTTCCGTCTGCGATTGATATCAATACTTGAGCGCAAATATGATATTCAAACCTAGATTGAGCAGGTAGTGCTAAATGTTGATGATTTTGAATGCGCAACTATCAGTTCTGCTAATTTTCATGAAAAAGGCGATGTGAGGCAATGTGAACACCACTATAATTTATCTGTTCAAAAGGGTAAAATATGATCAGTGTTTCGCTAGCAGACTAAATTAGCGGATTGTCTCTGCCTGTATGTTCTTCTGAGTTTTCGATAGATTCAGATAACAAAAATAAATTTCATGTCTGTTATTTATTAATTTCATTAATTGATTGAGGTTCAGCAATGCAATTGGCGAACAAGGAACGTTCCAGACGCAATTTTTGTCGAAGAAATCACCATATTCGCAGATGCGCGCACTAGAATAATAAGGAGTTTTTATGACACTGTGCTGTCAATGGTAAAACGAAAATTATTGAGTTTATGTACCCAGCCAAAGCTTTCTGAATGAATTAGATTCGTTCTCTTTTAATCTGGTCAAATTATATTAGAAACAAATTTTCATTAAGGAACGTTTGCGTTTCGAAATGAAGTCCCCCAAATCATTGATACATTTTTATTGCTCAATATAGTCCTCGTTTTTATGTTCAATAAAACAATGTTCAAAACTACTTTCTTGAAACCAAATTCATTCTTAACCTACCCTGTATAAACAAGGAAGCAATCTCTTTACTGACCAAAATCAAATCTCAGTGTTCACATTATTTAATGGCTTGACCAATAATTAACACGAACAAGCGATCATTTAAGTTATGTTGTGTCCACGTGATTTCAAAACGTTTTCATAAGACTTAACATTAACTAAGCTTTATTTCTACTTAAAAGCATTCGTACGCAAATGAGGTGTTTTTGTGAAACACGATAATTAACTTTTAACCTGCGGAATACATATATTTAAACTCCAATCCACCCTGCTTAAGAGAATGGAAAAGAATCCTAAGCTTCAGTACAAGGTAGACAATGAGCGACCATGAAACAAACCAGGCGTATTCTCTGTACAAACCACAAATGAATTGACTCACTCTGCACAAGATACCGCCAATGCTTTAGAAACGTCTTACTCACTTGTTTTTCTATCCAAATCATTGTATTCCATATCAAGTATTACCAAATTCGCCACATTTGGAATCAATAAGTGAAATGGCTGTCAACGACTACGTGGTTGGGCGGGAAATTTGTTAACTTAACAAAAAGAAGTCTCCTGGCGCTTTGTTTTCAGTGCTCCTCTCACTCGCTTTTTCAATCTCAGCCTACATGATGGAAAAATACCACCGCATTGGAAAACAGGGATGAAAAATCCTATTTATAAAGGCGGTAGCCATTCAGACAGCAAACTATAGACCGGTAACGTTACTTCCGGTGATATCGAAATTGATGGAACGCATTGTGATTGCGCGCATAAGAGAACAATTTGCAAACCAAAATATTTTGACTGCAGCACAACACGGTTTTCGAAGAGATCGTTGCTGTTTATATAACCTTTTTACAACGTTCGAGGTTTGGGCCAATGTACTAAACGAAGGTGAGGCTGTACTTGCTTGCAACATCGATATTTCCAAAGCTTTCGATAGAGTCAAACATGGCATTCTAATAAAACAGCTCGAAGCTTATGGAATAACGTGAATGTTGGTGAATTGGATAAGGGACTATCTTAATGATATACATGTCCAAGTTTGTGTTGGTAGCACCTTCTCTAGAAGAATAGATGTCACAAGTGTATTTCCGCAAGGCTCGGTGCTTGGAACTATTTTATTCTTAGCGTATATGAACGATATAGTGGAGTATATTGAATGTAACTTAATACTGTTTGTCGATTATATTAAAATATCGAAACGTGCCTGGTCTGTTAATGACTGTATGGCAATACATGATATTTGCACACTATTTCGTTGGTCCCAGGCAAATGAGTTACCATTTACCTCTGCGAAATATAAAATGCTGCGGCTCGGAAAATCTCTACACCAAACGTATCAGCAAGAACTTGTCTGCACCAACGGTGAAAAAGATCTCGATATCTGGGTGTCGTTTAATCTTAAGCCTGGACATCATTGCCGGAGGGTGTACATAACACCTGCCGTATCTTGAGTATTCTAAAGAGGATATTCAGGATTTTCACGCCTTAAACCTTACTGCGGTTAATTAATTAGTATGTACGTCCTGTTATGGAAGATTCCATCCGAGCCTGGGCACCATGTCTGAGGAAAGATTTATCATCCTGCGACAAAGTTGGTGTAATGTTACAGAAATTTGCCATTCAAAGATCGAATGAAAAACTAAATCTACACGATTTTACCCAACGACGTATACGGAGTGACCCCCTGTTGGCATTCAAAATCTTGCATACTGAGAACCATCCCCTTAAACACTTGCTAAAGCCCAATGGCCTTACTCGAACGCGAAAACATCCAAAGGATTTAAGCATTCCGCATTCTCGATTGTTTATTCGTCGAAATCTTTTCTCGGTAATAATTTGTTTCACTTGGAAGATTTTGCCTGAAGAAATCACACGCTCGAAATCTCTTTCGGTCTTTGCTTCTAAACGACGAAACATGACAAAGCATGCGGTATTTGACTGTCCCTTTTGATTTTTGAGAGATTTTATATTTTTACTCCAGATAACTTGTCATCCTCTAGTTATCGTTAACCTTACTGCTTTTTATACAATAAAACTTTCTGCGTTCTGAGTTTTGAATTTGAATAGGATGGTTCACTCTCGAATACTACCGTATTAGTTCACTTTGGTTTTTTCCAGATCCCGGGGGTATAATGGTTAACTACACTTTAGAAGTTAACTGGTGATCACCGCATGTCATATTGTAATAGGCCAGAAAAGCCGGAAGTGATTACGTCATTTATTCTCGGCTTACGTGTAACAGCTGTCGAACATCTGGCCTCTTATCAAAACATTCTGGTCATCGGTAGTACAAAAACCGCGTTATCAACGCGTTTCACAGCCACTTGAAGTTTGCATTCCGATTCATGACAATGCTAATCGCGTTCACCCACGAATCTCACAACACAAGAGAAAGTCGATTGGTCAAACAAGTTTGTTACGCACGAGACAAATAGCAAGACACAAGCGCATCTTATATAGGCAAGCTAAGCAACCACAGCACTGTCCTGAAGTATGTATATCCCGATACGGGTAAGATTTTAGCACTCACTGCGAGTGGCTCGTTTGGCTCACCTTGACGAATTCTGTATTGTTTGATAGCGCTTGACGTTTTCTCTCCGTTTTTTCTGAGGTTATGTTCGCTCGAACGGTTATCATTTAATCCTTTAGAAAAACGAATTATTACGGGTTTGCGTTCGTCGTCGTCGGACATTTTTATGCGACGCAAAATTTCAAGGATAGTCAGCTTGTTTAAATTTTTTATCAACTTAATTTTTTCGCACATTCATACTTGAATGCCATTGTGAATCAGGTTGGCACATCCAAACTTTGAGTGACCAAACAACAAAGTGGATCTAAGTCAACCGATCAAATCTACGGAAATGACCCAGTTTTAGGGTGCTCACATACCCCACACTTACACACCACAACTGGTAACTGGCTGTTTGCCATCATAAGGCGGAGATCTAAGATCACGTTCAGTGAGCCTCGAAACAGTGCATATGCAGTGTTATTGAAGTATAACATTATTTACTACTTTTCCACTGAAGCTAATCGCACTGTCTCCACACAATGACGGCAAACAGCCAGAAACCGGTAATGGTGTGTAAGTGCAGGGGATGTGAACACCTTAATACTGGTATTTTGTTTGTTTTTATTTATATTTATTCTTTAATATTTGAGTAATTCAAAGTAATTCAAAGTTTTAATGGTCCAAAAAGCAAATACTTTACAGTAACCACAGATTAAAAATATAAGGAATGCATTAAAACAACACAAATGTTTTATCAATATGGAAAGTCAGCACATGTATTGAGGTGCGAGGTTGGGTTTAGTCAATATATACTTGTCAAGTTCAGCCTTGAACAAGTTCAGGCTTGATGCACAAATGATATGTGGGGACAGAGAGTTCCATATAAAACAAACTCGGACAGCAAAGAAAAACCTTCGACAATTTGATCTGGAGTATGAAATAATAAACTTGTAGCCCGCGACCAGATATCACGTGCTTCTTGCCGATGAAACAGGTGTTCAAGTGGGTGTTCCACTGTATGCAGAATGTTAAACAACAGTATCAATTATAGTGATGTGTTGCTCACATCCCCATTCCTTACACTCCACCACCGGTTTCTGGCTGTTTGCCGTCGTCAGGTGGAGAGAGTAAGATCAGGTTCAGTAAGCCTTGAAACAGTTTTAAAGTGGTAAACAAAGTTATACTTGTATGCCACTGTTATATAGGGTTCGTACAACGAACCACGATGTTCAGACACGGAGTCTCAAAGTGATTCTTGGTCAAGCACTCAAGGCGCTTATCAATTATAATTACTATCATAAAGTTTCTGGTAGTTTTGTCGAGTTCGAAACTTATTATAAGTTTCTTGCTCCAAATTTTAGTATTGCATGGAGAAATGTTAAATTATACATCAAGAAAAGTGAACCACGCGATACGACATTGAATCCATAAATTCGTGTTCACGGAAAATAATTAACAATTGGCTAAATCTGCAATAATTTTTTTAAATATGATTAATGATTTCATTGCTTTCAAAGTAATTGATAAATCACATATTATCATCGCGAAGCATAAAAAGCATAATCATCGATTTAAAATGTTGCCTTAGGTGAAGTATTCCACATAAAAACAACCAATCCATTCCCAACTTGAGGAAATTAAACTTAAGTTTGATGAATTCAATTTTTCTCTATTGCAGATTTAAACTTTTGCGGCATGAAATTAGATTTTAATCGAGTGGCATTCATCCCCTCGAGTGACTATGAAGCATCATTGAAAGGAATCGTTTGGTCGCCAAACAATGATTTATTCAACAGCCCTCAACTCGCAATCAGCGTCGGTTGCCATCTGATATTGGTTTCGGTTGAAAATGTTGGACAATTTATTATTGCCACCAAACTAATTTGACACGATTTAATTTATTCTTTAGCATCCTGTTCAAAAAGCATTCTTTCCGTAATTAGATTAAATAATTATCTGAAAACAGCGTGATTTTGACTTTGCAGTTGAGAATTTGGAAAAATTTCCTATATGATATACAAAATTGTGTTAGTCAAGATCATGAAGTAATCGATAGTCGTGTACGTTACAAACTTAAAGTTGCTCTAGGTTTGATCACCTAAAACGAACGAACGTGGCTTTGAGGGATAAAGAGAATCAGAAATGTGTTTTGATATTTCTAAAATAGGTTTATTTGCGGAGCTGATCAAAGTTTGTGTATATTCCATGTTGAAAGTGCTTTTTGCTGATATAGCCAAAATCATGACTAGCACAAATTCGAGTGAGTGCCTGTAAGTGTAAATCTGTATCTAAATTATAGAGGCGTTGTGTGCACGTCCATTTATCTTCTTCTCAACGACAAATATATTTTTACAACCTTTTTATTTAAAATGGTTTGATCTGATAGCGAAATTTATTATTTTAATTTTAATAAATGGTGTGTGATGATCACATATTAAAAACTGGTCGCATGCATGAGCACACGTGTGTGTGTGCAAGTATGGTGAATCCTAAATCCTGGCATCGAAAGAATTTTTTTTCTCTAAACCCAATTATGCTCCTAGAAGTTGGGTGCGAGCCATTGGTACATGTTGCCTACGTTAGTTTGGAATGATATGTTTCCTCACTGAATTTACTACATATAAAATATGATATATTCCATTGTGTTTCAAGTTAGTTGCTCTCACTAATCAAGCATTTTCATCAATATTAGTTAAGCTACAGTTTTACAAATTATAGAATAAAAATAATTGTTTACATGGAAATGCTAGGAAAATTTCTGGACATTGTTCTACTCAGGAATAATGTGATTAAGGTTTCATGTAGAATTTAAAGATACCGCGCCAATATTTGCATTATTATTATGACAAACTGTGTGTAATTTTTTAAACTGATTCACCGTCCCATTATCTTCGTTTGAATAGAGAATACGTGTGCTCCAAGCTTGCGTTTATTTTGTCACAGTTACAAAATATCAGTTTGATTATTTTCCTTTAAAAACTCCGCGCGTATTCGATACGTCAAAAATTAATAACTTCAACGTTAACCACACGATAATGGTGTACGGAAAAGGAAGTGAAAATTGCGTTTGGCCAGTCGAGGCCAGATCGCGTTTCGCTCCCAAAGTTTGTTATGTTGCTCTCGAATGTAATCGATGTGAAGATAACCGCATTTATTCTCCCATTGTTGAACGTGTCTCAATTCTCCCTTTGAGGTGAACATTTCGCACGTTAATCGCAAAACATAACAAAAAGTCAATTAATTTGCTGTTTTTTTGTTTTTTTAACAAATACAAGATTCAAGCGGGATATGGTGGGAAATTTGATGAATGCGCTGCCCATGGAAACTGAAACGCCATTTTGATCACAACACCGATTACGTTGTTTATATAAGATAAACATTAATGTGCGTGACCCCTAGTTTGCGCACGGAGTACGTATCCAGTTTATCTGTCAGCTAATCTGTCATTCACAACTGCCAAGACCAAAAACAATTGAGAGATTATACGGCACGTAGGGGTGGTGGTGCGTCGGTTGATATTGATCGCGCAGGTCTAACTTAATGAGCTCAGCACCCATCACGACATGGGCAGTCCTTAACCAGCTTAGGATTGGTCATGTGAATATAATTTAAGCTTGATCTATGTACGTACTGATACCCTTGGTCTGACAAAGCTTCTGAGTCAGAAGCGAAACGTTACCAATAAACTGCTCACACCGATTCATTCCAAAATTTCTTTTTTCATAACGTGTTTTTGCAATATACGTGCATTTCACGTTCGGGCGCTTTGTAATCACATCAAATGAATCTTTGTGGTATGACCGTAAATTTTCTCTTTTACCAGATTACACTTCAGATGTTATCTACTTTGCATTTAATCAATTTGGCACGCAAGCTCTCGTCTGGACCACCGCACAAAAAGATCTCGTTTAACCTTAAGCCTGGACATCATTGACGGACAGTGTACAATAAAGCCTGCCGTATCTTCTAAAAAGGATATTCAGGATTTTCAAGCCCGAAAACTTACCCCGGTTAATTAATGCGTATGTATAATTTAATTCAATTCAATTCAATTTTAATGGTCTAAAAAGAATATAGCTTAACAAAAAACCACAGAATATGGGAATTACGAATAACATGGGTAGAAAAACGGGCTTTGTTTGCTTACTGAGCAGTTCAGGAATCAAGTAAAAATCCGTAGGACAGGAACTGTTTCAAAAAGTTCAAAGCTTTTATGGTGTAAAATATATAGGTTTAAAGTTCTGATTGGTCAACACGAAATTGTCCGAATTCGATTTGAATATATCCAAGTTGGGTGAATGTGCAACATTACAAGGTAGGCAGTTCCAGGTAAAGCATACACGTACAGAATAAAAATACCTTCAACAGTTTAGTTTCGAGTCGGGAATAAGTACTGTATAGTCGTGACTCCGGCTGGTTCTGGGTGGTAGTCGCGTGAATAGTTTATTTAGGGGATGGTTGGGGGTATACAGTATATTGAACATAAGAATCAAATCACCTCTAAGACGGCGGTAACGAGAGTCGAATAGATAGAGACTTGCAATACGATCTTCGTATTGTTTGTGCTTCAAACCGCGTACGAGCTTGGTGGTCAGATGATATATTCTCTGCAAGAGGCTGATGTCCTTCTGTAGCCAGGGTGACCAAGCCTGAACCGCATACTTCGTGGTTGGCCTCAAGTACGTATTAATTATTCGATGAATAGTTTGCTTCGTAAAACTCCCGAACACGCGTTTCAGCAGAAGCAGTACTCGTGACGTCTTTTCATAGACAGCTGTGGCGTTATGTGACGGTTTCAAAGTGCTGCTCACCCACACAACTAAGTCCTTCTCTTTGTCGGTGCTTTCAAGAATATGGGAAACAAGGGTGTAGGAGAACTCGAAATGTCTTCCAACAGTCAATACCTTGCATTTTCTGACATTGAAAGGTAGTTCATTTCTAACTGACTAGTCTTGTCAGGCATCGAGGTCCAGCTGAAGCTGTCTGCGATCCTCAGTTGTGCGTACTTGTGTCCACAGCTTGATGTCATCCGCGAATAACAGGATTTTGCAGCGAACAAGTTTAGGTAGGTCGTTGACATACATCCGGAAAAGAATTGGTCCGAGCACTGATCCCTGCAGCACCCCACTCGTTACTGCAAGTCGTGACAAAGCACCATCAAACCAGGCTAGTAATGAACACTTGATTCCACATAGCTCCATCTTTTGTAGTAACAGACTGTGGTTGACACGATCGAATGCTTTTGACATATCAAGATAACAAGCGTGTACTGTGAGACCTTTGTCTACAGCTTGTGTCCAGTCATCGAGTGCGAGCAGAAGGTTTGAAAGTCAAGAGTGTCTTTCTCTGAAGCCGTGTTGTTCTACTGCGAGAAAGCAATTTTCTTCCAGATGTTTTGCTACGAGGAGCTCCATCGCTTTAGAGATCACTGGTAGTAGTTTTACGGGTAAATAGTTAGATACTTTGGAACGGTTTTCTCCTTTGTGGATGGGGGTAATGATGACATTTTTGCAATCACAGGGAACGAAAGTGTGGGTAAAAGAGATGTTAAACAAGTAGGTTAGAGGCGTACACAAATATAAGCACAGTTTTTAAGAATCAACGGGGTAATTTCGTCAGCTCCGGGAGATTTTCTCGTGTTGAGATTTAGCAATGTGCGGACGACATTCTCCGAGGTAATAGTTAGATTTTCTAAAACATTTTCGCGTGAGATGAGGATTTAAGGGACAGGTAACGGTGTTTCGTAGGCTGAAGAAAGTGGAGAAGAAATATGCTAGAACTTCGGCAGATTGCGATGCTATGGTTGTTGTTTCATCACGTGCCTTTAGAGCGGCAACTCCTGGTTTCACCCTTGACCGGTTATTAATGATCTGGTAGAGAATTTTGGTGTTTGATTCCATTTTGTGGAGTAAATGATTTTAATAATTCAGTTTGTCATCAACAACAAGTTTGTTTACCTTATTTCTCAGCAAACGGAATGTCTCCAAACTCTCAACAGTGGTATCATGTCGATGAGCCCGCCGTGCAGCATTTCGCAAGGTCAACCATTTTCGTGTTCGGCTTCTCAGCTTAAATGTATATCCATTTTTTTGCACCTTTGGAACAAGATGAGAGTGCATTTCAATGGCAAAATTAAGTTCGTTTATCATCCACTACCACCGATCGTGCACGTTGTCGGACTTAAGACCAGGGTCTGTGGCGTTCTTAAGAGTAGTTTTAATTTGGCAAAAGTCAATTTTTCTAATCACCTTGTTGATGTCACTTGTTCTGATTGCCTGGCAAATATAATCAAACGTAATAACTAAGTGGTCACTGAGTCCTATTGGAGCTTCATAAGTGAGACTTTCAATCACGTGCTCTTCATTTGTCAGTATCAAGTCCAAGATATACGGCGTATCAGTATCACGAAATCGAATATTGTTGAAAATATGGTTGTAGAGTGGAATTTCCTCCAGCAACTGTTGATATAAAGAATTTTCTGGGTGAACTGATTTTCCCTTATAGTTCGGCAGATTGAAGTCTCCGATCAGAGGAAGTATGCCGCGGTATCTGGTAGCCGCTAAGCGTATATTTGCAAGTAATGCTGAATCGTAGGCTTCGTCAGCTGAGGGCGAACGGTTAATCACACCCATTATGCATTTTTCCCCTGCTGTTACATTCAGCGAACACCATAATTTTGCTTGCAGTTGTAAGTCGTCATCAGTGATCTCTTGGCAGAGCAGTCTCGGAATGTGGTAAAGCGCAACTCCACTTCCTCGAGTCAGGCGATAGCGACGAATTAGAGACATAACTTCAATGGTAACTTCATTGTCTGTTAAAGTTGGATGAAACCATGTCTCAGTTACGGCAATCACGTCTGGTGAGTGTGTGGTAGTTAGTTCAGTCAGTTCGTGTAGTTTGTTTGTCAAGCATTGGGCATTCGTATACAAAAATTTGAAAGTCGATGTTGACAGCAAAGACGGTTCATGAGATAAAATTATTAGGACGACTCGGCCTGAGTCGGTGGGCACGTCATGTGATGGAATATTCCATCCGAGCCTGGGCACCATGGCTAAGGAAGTATATTTTACTGGATTTATCAGCGTGCGACATAGTTGATTTTCCGATACAGAAATTTTCCTTTTAAATAGCGAATGTTAAAACTAAATCTACAGGATTTTACTCAACGACGGGTACGGAGTGACCTCCTGTTGGCATTCAAAATCTTGCATACTGAAAACCATACACATAAACACTTGCTGAAGCCCAATGGCTTTACTCGAACACTAAAACGTTCAAAGGCTTTGAGCATTCCGCATTCTAGATTGGATATTCGTCGTATTTTTTCTCGGTAAGATTTTGTTTCACTTGAAACATTTTCCCTGAATAAATCACACGCTCGAAATCTTTTGTTGTGTTTGCTTCTAAACTGGATGAGTATATAACTAACCCTCAATCAAAGAGTGATTAAATAAACCACATTGTGGTTCGCACAATTGGCTATCATATAATTTTAAGATTGCAGGTGTGATTCCGTCGGCTCCCGGGGACTTGTTAAAATTTACCTTGCGTAGGTGGTGCCGAACTATTTCAGAGTTGATAAAAATGTCGTATTCTTTCTCAGTAAGAATTTGTTTCACATGAAACAGTTTGCCTAAATAAATCACACGCTCGCTTCTAAGCTGAAAGAATATACGACCCTCCACGCGATAAGTGACTGTCCCTATTGATTTTTGAGAGATTTTATATTTTTATTCCCTATACCTTGTCATCCTCTAGTTATTGTTGAGCTTACTGCTTTTTCAACCATAAAACTTTCTGAGTTTTGATTTTTGAGTTCTGAATTTATCTTTCCAGCATTTATTTTATTTTAAGTTCAGTAACTGAACATTAGTTTAACATAAAACAGTAGAAGATTATTCACAATGGATGGGGTGCACCCAATTAACTTTATCTCACAGAAGTGCATCTGATTTGATTTGATCAAAGAAATTAAATGTAATTCAGACCGATAATGAATTTCCCAATTTCAGATTAAAATCCTTATCCAACTAGTAACGATGTTTTTTCTAATTTTCACACCACATTAGCAGCAGGATGAACGAAAATTTGATTTTAAAATCAAGAGCTACTAAATGAAATTTATTTTAAACTGGTGCATTAATTGTTTGTTAGATCACCCAAAATTTCTACCAATAAAATTTGTAAAACTATAATTATCCGTGACTTTTTTCGACCCAAAAATGTTTTAGGATTTTGCAATTGTTGATAAATTTTTGCTTCGTCAAAAATTCCAGTAAAAAATATTGAAAAATTTTTCAGAGAATTATTTCGATACATTAGACTGATGGATATTGTGTTGCATGAAACAATCTTTTGGATGGATCTAGTCCAGGTCATAAAGCAAAATGATTAAACGTTACATTTATAACACACTTGACTGTATGGACATAAAAGAATGTGATAATTCTGCGTGTTTTATTCTGCTAGGAGTTATAGATAATTAAGCGAGACCTTTCAATTTTTCGGTTCAAGTATATGAAAGTGATTGAATCTACTTGTTTCTCAATGCTCACAGATAAGAACCTCACCGATGACTGCAAACTGTCTGGTTCGGAAGTGCACTTACGCAGATATGACCAACACAATACAACAGTAATCACTGAGTTCCACATTGCTTCACCTCATTTTGACTTTCCTACTCAAAAATGATATGGCACATTCGTGCAAATTTATAACACAACGTAAATTCTCATACAAGATTGACGTTATATATTAAAACATTACTTCACTTAGTCACATGAAACTATCAATGTTTCTTATTAGTAAGTATGCATTAAATTCATCGAACGAATTGTGTCATATTGAGAAAATAAATGTATTTTCAAACTTCATCCAAGTCATTGCTACAAGGTAGTTTGTGTTATTTTGCATGTTATAATTGTTTCATAAAATAGTTACAAGCTCAAAAATAAATCAACGGAAATGTTTAATTTTTTGGACTGCTTATCTCCCACACCACAAGTGCTTTTCGACATTTTGCAGTCACCGAGCTGAGATTATGTTTGATTAGCCTTTAAACGGAGGAAATGTGGTAAATAAAGATGTAATTGATGGCAACACAAGTTTATTCACCACACTGCGTTGCTAACTGTGTCCGATATATATCACTGAAGCTGTTCAATCGATTTCTGTGTAACTAGGATTAGCACGAGAAACAGATTGCTTACTGGTATATTTATATTGGTTTCATCGGCTGACTTGCATACAATGCAAAGATCTGTCAACCAAAGCTGTACTGTGCGAATCTAGGCAACACTGAGTTCCAAATTACTACCAGTCTACTGTTAGAAAGCTCAATGAAACGAATCTTACATTCTACAACAAATTAAGGAAAACGCCTAGGAATTGATTGTTGTTTTGTAGGGTAAATACAATAAATACAATACAATGTAACTATAGCGAGTAAAATGTAAACAATACAAATCCTTAACAATAAATTCAAGAGAACTTCCTACCATATATGCGGATTATTCCGTGCTTTTTGTGTTAAGTAGAAAGTTGGATATGCTCTAGTTTAAAAACCTCACTTTAAACTATCACTGCCATTACAAAGGCAACACATGCCCTAAATCTACTCAAAGGGGTATTCCCAAGGATCATTAATACATACTTGAGACCAGTCATGGAATACAGTGTGCAGACATGGTCTCCGTGGCTCAAGAAGGATGTTGTACGTATGCAGCGAATCTATCACCGCGTCCGAAACAAGCCTTATAAAGAAAGGATAGCTCACCTGAATCCGTTCGACTTTCCCTATCACCGAATCAGTGGAGACATTATCCTACTTTATAAAAATCCCTTTCAGGATTTATTCACGCGAAGGGATAGAGAAATTATCGGACCCTTGAATATGTGCTGGTGGTAACACATTCCCGCCTGAACTTAGAATGGATTTGTATTCAGTCCATGTCTGTTATACTTGAAATAGTTTACCTTATACCTTGCCCACTCGACTAGCATACATGACTTTAACACGAAATTAGACTAACTTTATTGAATTATTAGTTTCCCAAACACTTATATACTGCTTAGTCTAATTTCGTATCTTGTTTTATACACTTACATTTCAATTTATACCATCCTATGTTTATTGTGAAACATGTTGCTTTTTAGACCATTGAAAACCTCTTGAATAAACTTGAATCATTTTTGGGATTCCAAATTGAAACGAAATATAATATTACAAGCGGTTGTGATTTTTATGATTGTAAAATGAACCAACCAAGCTTTAAAGTTCTATTATTGATTATTTTTATCCCCTTAGGTATTACTTCCATTAAAATTCCAGCTATGTTGTTAGCGATTTACCACGAGACAAATTTCATGAATAATCAACGAGGTGTCTTGTAAAACAAAAAAATATTACTGTGATTGAACGATGTGAGTTAACATTAGCGTGCACTGCCGCTGAAAAAGCATTGCACGCAAATACCGTTTAAAGAAAACTAAAGAGTTTGTCAATCATAGATCGAACACTAAATGTTGTGAATAAATAACCACCCGGAATTTCAAGCAGTTTAAATCTGCGTCTTTTTAAACACGAGATACACCAGTGAATTCATATTGACATGAAATAACAAATAAAGACTCGTGTTGGTTTTCCTAGTGCAAATTGTCAAAATCAGTCGTTCCTAACGGAAATCAAGGTACTCAAATTCCACGTAAAACACTCACTACTATAAGATCGAAATCGTGACTTGGGACACCTCAGATGATGATTAAAAACTAAGCTGCGCACAACGTCCATTGTATTAATTGGGATGTAGGCTACTGATCGAATTGATTGCAATTTAGTATCTGATACCGTGTTTAACCTTTAAATGATGTTGACAAAGTAGCTTTCACATGGAAATTCGCATGAACCAGATGTGTCTTTTGCCAACAAATAAATTAAAACCAACAAGGCGAAAAAAATGACCAAGGTGAATGCCAACTTGTCACACAATTACACATTTTCGCCAACAGAGGTAAACTACGAACAAGGTGATAGGTTTTATTTTTTAACAATAATAATTACGACATTTTGGAATAAAATGATATTTCTGGTTCCAAAATATTCATTTGCATGAATTTCCATCACACACAACCCACGACAGGTTTCTTGTTGTTTGCACTCACCGGGTAGGGATAGTAAGATCAGGATCAGCAAGCGTTTGGTTGTTATTATTCCTTCAGTAATACGGCTTTCGAATTAATGTATAACTTAAGAAATTGAATGTATTGTGGTGCTCACATCCCCATCCCCTTTAAGAAATTAAAATTTCTGAAGAATTCCTGAGTTAAGTATATCTGAGCTTTGTGATTGTTTTTTTTATTTCGTAAATACATTTGTCGGATAATCTTGGCTACGAATTCCATGTCATACATCAGCTATTTATAAGGGATGAATGTATTGAGATAGAGTGAGTGACTTACTTGGCATACCTGTGTGACGCATTTGTGCAGTTTAGGCTGATTCATAATTTATGCCTCGAACTGATCAAACCTTGTGAGACAAGGAAATCGATGTCGTTTACATTAATAATTAAACGATTCATGGTAACAATGATGGGCTTAACAAATTCCAAGTGCTGTATTTACTAAACAATAATAGCACGAATAAGGTGGAAATTTCTTAGAGACTGAAAATTTGTCAGCCTAGAAAATTGACTAAATAATAACGATGAGTATTAGAACCGTGAAGAATTAAAACTGATTCGTGAACAGTTATCTGACGAAATTATTCTCGGTTTCTATGCAATGAGCAGATAATTTATGGCAATAAGCTGTCATCGCCTTGTTGTAGCGAAACGTACTTGTTACAATTTAAAGTCACATCAATTCTGGTGAATTTCCACCAGAACTATTCGGCATATTCAATAATTTATCGATTCTGTCATCGTTGCCATGATCTATGATAACATTGGTCACTGAGTGTCTAAAATTTATGCTATATACATTTGTAGCGAAAACAAAGGTAGAATGCCACCAAGAATTTTAAATAAACCATTCATCTTACTTTTCAAATTCATCGCATAAAAAATCCATCACAAGGTTAACAACCCATACAATAAGATTGAGATCACTACGTGTGGTCTTTACGATGAGATCCGCCTGGATTGGAACAGTGGAGCATTTGTAAGCCAAGATCAAACTTTGAAGTCATTGTTAAATATAATTTGTGACATCAACCTATTCAGACATCTATTAACGTCGCATCTATAGGTACAGTGTAAGCATGGGCTTGAATCAAATAGACATATTCGAGAGCTTTTAAACGCCCACACGGTCTCATAGCGATGGGCTCATCAGGTACGGATACTACGAGCAGCAGTTGTATACATTGAAACTGCAGAGACCTGTTAAAATAAGCTTAAATCATTGAATCTATGTTCAATACGTATGGATTAACTGGATTCTTCAATCAGAAGAACCTGCCAAATTGGCAGGTATGCGTCGAGTCGCATGCATCCGAACAAATTAAACTTATATGCACGATACTCAGACTTACCCCTCCGCGTTGTTTGAGAAAATCTCATCCAGCGAGGGAGTTAGTGTTCAAGTTATGCTTGTATGCTGCTTTACTTGGAACAATTCAAAGTGACTCAATTTATCACAATATATCAGGAGAAACTTAGAAGTATCAACAAAAAATCAGCCAGTTATGAGCGCTTTAAACAACATATCTATTATATTTCAAAACATATAATGTTATCATTCATTCTTCAACATATTTCGGAACTGATCTGATTATAGCCCGTCTTTCTATATGAATGCCCTTATGATTTAATTAATTGGTAGATTTGATTACCCTTAAACATCAGTTCAAAGTTCCACCCATTGGAAACAAGTTCTTTACCAGTGCAACGCTTTTAGAGACTGATATTAAAATGGTTACCTTTTTACTAAATTTTTGAAAGATATGTGGACGTGTTGTTTTACAATGTCAATCAAAAATCATTTAATTTTTGTCATGATGACAAAATATTTGGAATCATTGCTGAATTCAAACGTCAGGTCAATGGAGGCTAAATCGCAATCGATATTCAAACACCTATTATATTGTTCACACTTCGAGGAAACTCGATCCAACCATTCGCACCCACTTGTGTTCCAAGTCATCCATGAGGTTAACTTTTCCATCGTTTCAAGATTCAAGATTCAAGACATATGGTTGAAACAGCAATTAACTTTGCAATAAACATAGAATAGAACTATACGTACAAATGTATATATATGTATAACTAAAATCAAAATCAATGGGATGAAGATAGTTTACATTTACTCACAAATCCCCCAAAACCCGAAACGCAAATCGATCAAACGCTTTTATTACGAACCTCACAAAGAGCTAACTTCACACATCCATATTTTATAGGCAAACTTCGAAACCACAAAACTGTCCTCAACCTGTTTGCGCCGGTTGTCACGTTGTTCAATTTCGTGCCATCTAGCTCGCTTCAAACCCACACCACCTGGGCCTGTTTGACAGAATATGACGATTCACATATCGTTCAATAGCGGCTGGCCTTTTCTTTCAGTTTTGTTTCTGAGGATGGTGTCGCCCAATCCGTTTTCTTGCAGTCCCTCCGAAACTCAAATTATTGATGGTTAGGGATTGTAGTCGTCGGTCGTTTCGCAGACTGCGACGAGTTTTCGGTCGGCCAAGTTTAAACCAGGGAACCGGTGAAGGCACAGATTTAAAATATTTGAAAAGAATTTAGGATCAGTGATAAAATCCAACAATGTTCTTACTAAATGGACGTGAGAATTCACTTGATAGCAAACTTTGCAGCAAATTTTTCAAGGAAAATATCCATCTATACATAAATTTTTATTCGCAAACAATGGGTTCAATCAGCAGCACAAAAATTTGGCTAATTCTTGATGAAGATGCACACCTGATTTCCGCTTGAAGCGGAAAATCATAAGAAGTTTAACTTGGTATATTTCACAATTTCGTTGGTTACTTTTCCTCGCGTGAACAATAACCAAAACATTTGCAGAGGAAGAATCTACTGATATAGAAAATTAAGTAGACGTATTCATTAAAAACATCATAGGTTGGTGACCGCAAACGTTACACGAAAGTAATCATGAGTTAAAAATAACAAATTAGATTTTGCATTATAATGACAATGTAATCGATAATTCGATAGATAAAAAATTAGATAAGGACAATACTAAAATAATCATTGATCATTTTCGAACAGATTCAAAGCCTTCCCTATAATATATCTATGTATGTATGAAAGCACAAGCAAGCAAAGTGCTGCACAGTCAACGACCTCACGTGGGCTAAGATACTGTCAGGTTGCCCATGCCTAGGCAGATATGAGAAAGGAAAATAGCAATGGCATTTAGGATTTAGCGTGTATTCGCGCGCAAAACACTACAGGTAGCAAATCAATTTATTATCTAAATTAATTGGCTTTCCGTAAGACATATAATAGTTGTTTTATTTCAGAAAAGTTAATTTTTTATTGTTGAAGGAGTTTCTATTGTTTATTATCATATGCTTTTGCACATAACAACGCAAAATGAACAATATTAAGAGTTCACATTTAGAAATTCGCGACTATTTAAGATCACAGGCAAATCACATTTCGTCAAATGATTACTACCGCTCCGTAGTACGCATTCAGGGAACCCCGGTGTTATTAACGCTAATAGGTATGAACATTGCATTGGTCGCGAGTATCCCACAAGCAATTTGCATGCATAACCTTGAATGTTTGGCAATTTTATTACATGCGGGTCGGTCATATAAGCTTGGTTTACGCAGCGCTTCTAGAATTAAATTTTATTGATCTGGTTTATAGTTTATTTACTCGAATAAATCTGGAACTCCGCCAATTGCGCACTCAGGACCGAATGAAACAAGAGGAGTTGAATAATGATGTATAATGAAGTATAGCTGAAATTATCACTTTTATTCGTCGACCAAGATTATTAGATCTTTTGTATTGTGTGATGGTGAAAGTCGGTTGGAAGCCACCAGACAAAAGGCAGGACCATTAGTAAGATTGGAACATGAAACTTTCTTGCCTGATTCTATGCATAAAAAGTTGCAGTCGAGAGCAGACAAAGCAAACAGATAATGCAAGTTATTGCCGAGTGCAGGTGAAACGAGGCAAAAGTTGAACACCGGAGAGACGCTCTAAATTCAGAACATTAAAATGACAACGGCCCTTACACCCAATGGGTTACTGCTGTCATAAACAACTGCACGGAATGGATGAAAAGCATGCGGTTCACGGCATCAGACAAACCAAGATTAAATGTTGATTTTATTCAGTGCTATACTTGATGGTAATAGGATATCGAAGTAAGAGTTTTACAATCGACTGTCTTCTGTGATGCGAAGGCTCTTAGACATAGATTCATTCATGTAATGGGTAAATTCAATGCTCGATTGATAATCAACAATCAAGTCATTGGATTTGCAATTGAAATTAACGAATAGTAATTGATAAAGGCCAGTTAGCTGGTGTGTTCCCAGGGTGTACAAATCGAAGGAGAATGTTTTCAAAACTGAGGAGAGTATCAAGCTACTTAATAAGGCGATTTTTTAAGTTTTACATTACAATCCGGGCAAACGTGCATCCTGTCCATCATCTCACCATCAATAAGTAGAAGTCGCGGTTAAAGCGCAATTAATAGAAGTCTGTCAATCTAAACTGCAGATACAATATTGCTCTGCGAAACGACTTTTCTGAACTTAACGGGTTAAAAATTTTCTATGCATTCAGGTACTGTTTGTGGCCGAAGTAATCGGCACTCGGGGATAACCACTTGCAGTATCTTGTCAGCTATACTACGCCCAAAAAAGCTGCATCCTTTCTGTGCCTACTTTTTGGTGGTTCATACTCAAAAAGAAATGGGATTCCAAAGTCCATGCTAGACGTACAAACAATCTACGAGCGACCGCGCAATTGGATTGTACTGTGGCTAAATGGGTTGCATTTAAATACTCCAGAAGTTAATCAGTGTAGTATATACACACATTGGTTGTAGGAATAAAGATGAGCGGCGTGCAGTGGAAGGATGAAGGAGCTCTATGCTGTCGTGAAATAACTTCCATAAAAATTGGTGGCGACAATTTATTGAATAAGGACAGGCTTAAATATATAGTAGAATGATTTTTAACGAAGCAAATTAGTGGAAAATATCGAAAAGCTATTGATAAAGCCTCTATCATCCCATCTATTTGGCCTCGACCATGTCGAATTACGCCTTATACGCAAGACCTTAAGACAAGTAAGAATCGTCAAATCAGCTCGATTCGATAACATTTTGAGCAAAACTTTAAAGCGGATATCGAAACCAGTGTAGATGTACTTCATCCATTCTTGGACGGGTGAAAACTTCACAGTTGGTTAGCAAGATTGATATTTAAAAAGATCAACAAGTAAAAGATGAATTCGCTGCGTTGTTGATGGACGAGCAGCCAGCTCTCGCAATGGAAAATTTTTCTCAGACGAAAAATACTAGGCTACGAAACATGCATAGGTATTCGCCGATTGGAACACACCGATGCTTTTCACATGCATGGACTTTGAAAAGGGTTTCAAAAGAAGAGATGGACAAATATGGTGGCTTTCCTGATAAGTTGACCATCATAAAGCCAACGTTTTATAAAGGCGTGACTTGCAAAATGATACATATTTCGAACGTCACCGACAGTTTTCTCACTACGTACCGAAATGGAACAGAGCTTCTTGCTTTCACCATTCCTTTACGTTTGTGTTATCCATTGAGTCATTAAAAACCACACCAGCGAAATAGAGACATCACTTGGAGAACAGAATGCGAGCTGGAGGATCTCAAATTTGAAATCGAAATCAGAACTGATGTAGATGTTAGAATCCATGTAGGACGGGCTGGGTCAGTCTCCTGACCATGGTCAGTAAATTAAATGCATTTAGAGTTTGGTCAATATTGCGCTCATGCACGGTTCACACATATGCCGGTTTAGACATTGGTAAGCAATTGCATCGCAAGATTGCTCTGAGACCTGCGATTAATAGAACGAAAAGTTATGACAATGCAATATGTATCAACAGGTAGGAAACTTACTAGTTCGGGGAAGGTGAAGTTGAATTGGCCATAATCTCCCCAAAACCCCCGGAAACATCACCGAGACCGCTCTCGCGTTGGGCCATTGAGCGGTAAAGAAAAGACGCCTGGGAGGCTATTGGTACGGAAGAAAATATGCAAAAAATAATTTTGTTGTGAAATCAAATGGTGAGCTGAGCAGAAGACAGACGCAATTTGAGAAATCTTGTTGATAGACCATGTTTTTACGCTGAAGGTCAAAGCAATTACGAAAACGATGCTCCGACATTGTTTCGTGCGAACGCGTTAATGTTCATAATGATGTAGGCGATCATCTTAATTTCCGATTCTAAAAACCAACTGAGATTGAATGCATTTTGATGTTTAGATTATCTCAAATTTTTAGCCTAATACATACTTGCTTTGGGAATAGAGATACATTCAGCATTACGTTTGGTCGTCATCATCCTAAAATTGTCACTCGTTCAAGCTTAAGTCAATATCTCGTCTGTATAGAAACTTTAATCTTCTTTACAATTCCGATTAACCATAATCATAGACCACGTATTCTCGTATGATATTTATGCACTCAACATTAACGTTAAAATGTTCTTCAGTTTTTAGAAATTAACTTTTAAATTGACAAGTAAAGGTGTCACTGTGTTTTGTCAATGGGTTTTGTGATAGCAGTATATGATGATCCCGTGAACTCAGACTATTACTGATTGACATGTTTTGATAACCGAAAGTCAGCAGAGAGCTTCCGCTGGACCTCGATGCCTTACAAGACTGGTTAGTTAGAAATGAACTACCTTTTATTGTCAGAAAATGCAAGGTATTGACTGTTGGAAGACATTTCGAGTACTCTTACACCATTGGTTCCCATATTCTTGAAATCACTGACAAGGAAAAGGACTTGGGTGTGTGGGTGAGCAGCACTTTGAAACCGTCACATAACGTCACAGCTGTCTATGAAAAGACGTCACGAGTACTGCTACTGCTAAAACGCGTGTTCGGGAGTTTCACTAAGCAAACCGTTCATCGATTAATTAATACGTACTTGAGGCCAACCATGGAGTATGCGGTTCAGGCTTGGTCACCCTGGCTACAGAAGGACATGAGCCTCTTGCAGAGAATATATCATCGGACCACCAAGCTCGTACGTGGTTTAAAACATAAACAATACGAAGATCGTATTGCAAGTCTCAATCTATTTGACTTTCGCTACCACCGTCTTAGAGGTGATTTGATACTTATGTTCAATATACTGCATACCCCCAACCATCCCCTAAATCAACTATTCACGCGACTACCACGCAGAACCAGCCGGAGTCACGACTATACAGTACATATTCCCGACTCGAGACTAAACTGTCGAAGGTACTTTTATTCTGTACGTGTATGCTTTACCTGGAACTCCCTACCTTGTAATGTTGCACATTCACCCAACTTGGATATATTCAAATCGAATTTGGACAATTTCATGTTGACCAATCCAAACTTTGAACCTATATATTTTACACCATAAAAGCTTTGAACTCTGAAAACAGTTTCTGTCCAATGGATTTTTACTCGATTCCTGAACTGCTCAGTAAGCAAACAAAGCCCGTTTTTTACCCATGTTATTCGTAATTCCCATATTATTCTGTGGATTTTTGTTAAGCTATATTCTTTTTAGACCATTAAAATTGAATTGAATTGAATTGAAGTGTATAAGGGTTTTCTAATATTGTTTGGCACACTGACTCAGACCAAGTATAATTACTATAAGGTTACCAAAACAGTTCAAAAATTATATTAATCAAATACTGTAGTGTTTGTAAATAGTAAATGTGATAACATTATATTCAAAGTAATTCAAGGTTGTTTTTAGTGGTCTAAAAAGCAACAAGCTTCAAAATAAGCATAGGATGGTAAAATTGAGATGTAAGTGTATAAAACAAGATATTGAATTAGTTTAAGCAGTACATAAGTGTTCGAGAGACCAATAATTCAATAAAAATTCGTCCAATTTTGTTTTAAATGCATGCAAGCTCGTGGAGTGAGCAACGGTAGAACGTAAACTGTTCGAAGTTAAACAGACACGGACAGAATAAAAAAAACCTTGTGCAGTTCAGGTGGGTATTGGGTATCACCACCATATATTTATGGGCCCCATAATTTCTCGTATCCCTTCGCGTGAATAAATCCTGTAAGGGATTTTTGGGTATGGAAGATTTTGTAAAGTAGAATAATGTCTACACTGATCCGTTGATAGCGAAAGTCGGACTGGTTCAGGTGAGCTATCCTTTCTTTATATGGTTTGTTTCGGATGCTGATAACTAGTTTTGCTAAGCGTTGATAGATTGTATCTTGTAGTTTGGAAAACATATCATATTTGATAGAACAAATGAATATTACTGCTTACACAAATCAATTTTGAGACAGATTATAGTTTAATGTGTATATACACACTCATTCTTAAAACGCCCCACACGAGATTTCAAGCCATTTGCACCTACTTAGATTTGTATAAATATTAAACGTTAGGGAAGAATAAGTTGAACAGAATAGCCTGATTCATGTACATGAAATTTCGGCAATCAGGTCCATTTCACCTCACAAAATTGATGAAAAATTTGTCCTAGACATTTTTGGGTGAAATTTTTTTAAAAAAAAACAGGATTCAAATGGCCACTTGTGTCTTCAAATCCCAACTAGCCTTTGAACGGTCAATCAGATAAAGGGAAGAAATACTGGCTTCGTTGTGTGGAAAATCATCTGCAAGCAATAAGGACCTAATGAGGAGGGTGTACATAATCGAATAAAACGACTCTGATCAGTTTGTTGCATACAAGGAACCGTCGAAGGAGATCATATATGCAATAAACCTCCAAGAGACAGCTCCGACTTGATAACATGGTAGTAAAATTGGGGTATCATTATAGATACATTACTAATCGTCAATCAAAACTGGTAATTCTTTCGAACGATAATTGCATTTTCACACATTACGAACACAATAAAATTGGTTAACCACAAACTACACAGATTCCTACTGGCGTTATTAAATGGTAGAAAAAAGGTGACACGGAATTTGTTGATTTTCATAATCGAAAATTACGGCTGAAACCACCGTCCATGTTGATCCTGCGTACAATCGTACGACTATTCCCTTACATCTCTTCATCCTAATTTTTAATAAATAACGTCATTACGGCAATCGATTGGTATATGTTTGTGATCGATGGTGTATTCATAATGCAAAGAAATTTGAGTGCAATCTGTTCAAGATTCAAGAATTTATGGTATAAAAATGCTCGTAGCTGTACAACACCACAGGATATTCGTATAAGGACAATAAAGATATATACAAAATAAATTGAGTCATTAGGAAGATCGACAGTTTTGTAGTTACAAAAATGTCATGTATTGTCGCCGTATGATGAAAAAAAATTATTCGTTTGAAAAAAGATCATGTTATATAAACGGGATGTAGGGTGGAATTACTACGCATAAATACATCCAATTTGTTCCTGAAAATCCTTTCACTAGATGATTGGACAACATCTGACGGTAGGGAGTTCCATAAGAAACAAACGCGCACCGAATAGAAGAACCGACGGGAGTTCCGGTGGGAATGTGGAATATCAAATGCCAATGGGTGAGTACGTGTGACATGGCTTGACCGGAGGCGAAATAGATGCCTCAGAGGGTGCGCCTTTGAGTTCATTATTTTGTACGTTAGGATTAGATCAAATCTAACCCGTCTGCGAAGCAGTGTATCCAAATTAAGATGTTCAAGTCGATTCTCATATGGTAGTTTGCGGAGGCAGCCAACCATTTTGGTTGCTCTGTGATAAATCCTCTCGAGCAGCTTGATGTCCTTTTGTAGCCACGGTGACCAAGCTTGCACTGAGTAATCCATCACCGGGTTAATATACGTATTTATGAGCATGGGGAATGATTCACGGGAAAAATGTCCGAAAATCCGCCGAAGCATACCTAGCATGCGGCTAGCTCGGTTGTACACTGCTTCGCATTGCATGCTATTCTTAAGACTTCCACTAATCCATACACCGAGGTCTTTTTCTTTGGTTGTCCATTCAAGTTGGTTTGATCCAAGGTTGTATGAGAATGGGAAATCTTTGCCTATTTGCAACATTTTACACTTTCGGAAGTTGAATGAAAGTTTGTTTCGCTCCGACCATCTGTTCAATACATCCAAATCGCTTTGTAAGCGCAAACAGTCCACTATTGACGTGATTCGCATCCAAACTTTAACATCATCCGCAAAGAGAACCATTTTGGCTGTGACAAGTTTCGGAAGGTCGTTGATGTAGACCAAAAAGAGAAGCGGAACAAGTACCGAAGAGTAGTTTTTGGGTAACGTTTCACTTCTGACACAGAAGCTTTGTCATACCAAGGGTGATAGTCAGTGCAGGGAACATGAGTAAGTAATAGTGATGCACCTCAAAGATAAGACATCTTTATCTAGCGTTACGAACAGTATCTACAGAATCAACTGTAAGGACTGTTCGGGTGTTTACATAAGGCAGACTTCCAGGGAAATTTATACTAGAATCGAAGAACACCAAAAGTCTGTTCTGAGACAGCCCCGGGATGCGATGGAATATCAATCCATTATTCGTGATTCCGCCTTGGCGGAGCACGTTCTATATACGGACCACGGCGTCGATCTAGACAATGTGGCAATTTTGAGACGCGGTATTAAACCGTATATCGAACGCCTACATGCGGAGGCCGCCGAAATTGCCAAAGCAGGTCAACTGGCGGTCAATAATCTCCACAATCTGGTGCTAGGCACTGATGTGATGGTAAATAGTTGTTATTCACCTTATACCTACTATTTAATTAGATTGTTCGTTTTTCTTCAAAACTTGCATAACCTTAACCCCGTTAGTTATGTACTTTTACGCATGTGTGCCGCTGTGTCAACTGACCTTGGTCGTGTTAACTTGTATTAGATTGATGTTGATACACACTAGGAGGAAAATCGACCACTGATCCTGGTCATTCCCACGAGACGTGACACACTGTAGGCGTACTTTAGTCTGTTTAACGGTAAGGTCAAATAAGTGGTGGTGGGTTGACCGCTACTTAATCATGTTCACTGTCCTGACTATCACCCTTGGTCAGAAGAAGCTTCTGTGTCATAAGTGACCCAGTGACCCAAAAACAACTTTAACCGATTGCACTCAAATTTTTTTGCATTATGAATACACCATCGATCACAAACATATACCAATCGATTGCCGTAATGACTTTATTTATTAAAAATTAGGATGAAGAGATGTAAGGGAATAGTCGTACGATTGTACGCAGGATCAACATGGATGGTGGTTTCAGTCGTAATTTTAGATTATGAAAATCAACAAATTCCGTGTGACCTTTTTTCTACCTTTTCTAACGCCAGTAGGAATCTGTGTAGTTTGTGGTTAACCAATTTTTTATGATCGTAATGTGTGAAAATACAATTATCGTTCGAGAGAATTACCAGTTTTAATGACAATTAGTAATGAAACCCTAATTATATTGCCATGGTTCCAACTAAAACCTTATGCTAAAAATGTGCGATATGTTCTTTTTCTGCTTCTCAACCCTACACTAGATACGGAGCTTTCGTTGTCCTAATTTATTGCCAATGAAAACAGGTTGTCATTCAGCCAATCGGGTATCAGCGTTTATTCAAGTAGCATCCCGATTGGTGGACAAAGAAATATATTGATTTTTAACTAGCCTTAACGGCGAAAATCGCAGAGCCCCGGGTGACGATGCCTGAACCAGCGGAGGTAAGTAAAACGGAGGTTACTTATTATACGAAAGCTTGGAGCTAAAGTATTACTTAAAGGAGGAAGTATTGTTAACCACGATTCAATCACTAAAGCGGATATACTGATTCAACATGGAATAATAAGGTATTCTTTTTAAAATAACGATGCAATATAGTGCAATCGCTGAAAATATAGACCCGCCGACTGATACGAATGTTGTCGATGTTGATGGCAAATATGTACTCCCAGGTATTTTAATCGCTGTTCTAAATATTGTTTGAAGGTGGTATTGATTTGGATTGTCACTTATCGATCTATTCTCAAGACGACCCCGTGGCGGACACTTACGAAACAGGGTCCGCTTGTGCTCTGCTTGGGGGGACAACTACCATTGGTGAGTTAAAGTGTGAGAAATGTCCACCAATGCAGATGATTTTAAAACAATTTTCTGAAACGGTTGTTAAAGTTCGGTCTAAGGGTGTATCATTCTTCTCTTCAAAATCATGCGACCATGAACACATTCAAACTGACAGTAACTACTGGTTGACATGGTAAACGAAGTGCTGTTTGTTGAATTGCTGCGCGGAGTGATTGGATTTTCCCGATTTAAACAAACGATTTTCGGTAGCAATATGAAACCTCGAACTCCAAAATTATTTATCATGTGATTCTGTGATATCCATCAAAATTCCAGGTCAGTCATAGAAACTAATACAGATAGCGCCTGTTGTAGTATTGCACATTTGTGATGAAATTCACATTAGCTTGCTCAAACTAATCGATTTATTGAAAAACTTGAGCAATAGATCCCCCCACGAGTTTATCGAAGCATGCGCGTTTGTTCTGCTTTCTTTCTGTGAAACCTATACATTTCCCGCAAGGTGGACCATGATTAGTGAATCCTGTCGCGTTATACGATCGTATAGTTTTCTTCTATTTTATTTTATTGATGATAAGTCCCATAAATAGGGGCAACAAAGAGGCGAAGTGTGGTTGCCAGCAAAGGTTCAACGGTGAATGGCAATATTTAAAATACGCAAATTTACACAGTATTTATTTCACACCATAATTAGATTTTGTCTGTGTTCAGTAGATGGTTGAAACAAAGAATAGTTAGGCTCGATAACTTTAAATGCCACCGATAAGTCAACAGCTTTGGTCGACAAAACCAAAAACAACGACTCAAACCGAATATTAACGGCACAATGGTTCACTGAATTTGTAATGACACGCATTTGCTTTTCAGTGAACACAATTTATGTAGAGCCAGATGCACGGATAACAGAGGCGTTCGAACAATTTATCGCCACAGCCAAAGGACAGTTCAAATGTGATTATGCTGTTTGCATTCGACTGCCATGCTTCAACGACACTGTGGCCAACGATTTGAATGATCTGGTGCGAAATCACGGCATGTGCTTGGTGCAACTGCAGCAGGGAGAAACCAGCGGTCCTGGTGATTTGGATGACAAATGTTTAAATCATGCCCTTCGGGTATGTCGAAATAATGGAATTTTACCGGTGATTGTGGCAAAAACATCCCCACAGCTTTTCAGCATGTTGAAAGAAAACTTGATTCGCAAGTATCCCGAGATGGGACCGGAGTTATATCAATACAGTCAGATGGAATCTGCAGAAAGGGACACAATACAACGAGCTACCATGCACGCATTTCACGGTGGACCAGTTTGCCCAATTCTTGTAACGCGAATACAAAGCAGCGCAGCACTTGAATGTTTCTTGTCGCAAAGGAGAAAATGCCGGGCAACAGTCTTTGGTCAAATCACCATCGGTGCAATCGCGGCACCATTGGCTGCAAACGTGATCAAACCTGGTGATAAAAGCGCAATATTCACCACATCGGCCAATTGGGATGAGGCCTTGGGTTTCGTTACTGAGCCTCCATTTAGACCGGATGAAAAACTTAGTGAAACACTGCTTACGGCGATTCAGAATGAAAACGGATTAAGCGTAGGTTCAGGGCACTACGCACTTGGTTCCAAGGACAAAGAAACCTTTATCAATCATCGCAAAGGTGACGCGCCCCGAGGTATAGCTGCAGTGGGATGCCGACTTCCAGTGTTATGGAATTGTGGAGTGGATAATGGAATGGACCTTTGCTCTTTCGTACGAGCAACTAGTACCGAACCGGCCAGGTTGATCAACATCTATCCCCAGAAGGGTCGCATTGATGTGGGAAGTGATGCTGATTTGGTGGTGTGGGGCAAAACAGATGATGTTGACAATTACAAGACACTTTTACCCCAGACCGCGTACAACCCGTTTACGGGAATTCCGTTGAAAATGAAACCATGGTTGGTTATACTCGGAGGAATGATAGTGGTAAACAAAGAAGAATTGGTTACGAATATCGGTAATGTTGGCAAATATATACCAGTAAAACCGTTTGGAGAATACGTATTCGGTAGAATGAAGGCAATGGATACAACGATCGCGATGGAAAAAGTGCGACTAGATCGAGAGCCTTACTCCGGCAAAGTGATGTGTATGACAAGTGATGATTCTCGTGCGGACGGATCGAACAAAGAGCATCACTTGTACCGAAAGGAATATTACGATAATCAACCGAAAAGTAAGTTTTTCTCAAATCAAAAATCCATATTTGCATGCATTTTCATCACAGACACCCCATGGCCGGTTTCGTGCTGTTTACATTAATCAGGAAAGGACAGTAAGATTAGGATCCGCGTGCCTTGAAAATGTTAAACAATCTGAGCTTGTATGCCAT
This sequence comes from Atriophallophorus winterbourni, assembly GCA_013407085.1. NCBI lineage: Eukaryota > Metazoa > Platyhelminthes > Trematoda > Plagiorchiida > Microphallidae > Atriophallophorus > Atriophallophorus winterbourni. Next base: position 24,477 of record JACCGJ010010460.1, on the reverse strand, counting down.
TGATGGATAAGGCTGGTGTGACCAACTCGTTCGATCACCCACACACGTGATCAAGTTGATCATACCCAACAGTGGCTTACAAGCTCAACTTGTTTATAATGTTCTGTCTTTTTACCCGAGCCCACAAAATTCAGTAACAAGTAGACTTTACATTTTAATTCACCAAGTTAGCTCATGAGGATTAACTTTGCTGGTAATGTCTGGTTCGCTAACTGCGACCAGGCTACAAGTTGAGAACAAGGTTCGTTGATGCTGATTCTATTCGACGGAGGTGATCATGAAACGAGTCTCCACCATTGGATATATCTGTATGGCTCGTGAATCAAGGGCCAGCAAACAACTGCTTAGTAAACGGAGATTTAGCACTGAGACATTTAATAGACATGTGTTACAACGCAAAACACTAATGCAAAAGCGTGTACGGTCAGCATTTTAAAGTCGCTTTGCCCCATGGTTAATTAATAGGCAAATAATTATAAGTTAGGTGCTTGGAGGATGGGAAATAGTAGATCGTCGATCTCTTTCGACATAGTTGTCGATTGAGTATCACCTGTGGAGTCGACAATGTAATTGAACACATCTGGCGCTGGCATCGCCTCACCTCCCGATGTACACCAAAGATTATTCACAGATGAAGTTGAATATTTGTTTATGTATGCCACACTGAGCGTCCGATGCCCAAGAGATGGCCGCTTTAGCATCTATAGCGCAATCACTAATCGTTAGTGTCTATAGATTTCGTCCGAGGTGGTTAAAGCATCACAATGATTAGACTGGGACAAGATGCTGGAAATACCAGACTAATAAGACCTCCGGCCGAAACAATCATTCACAGTAGAAGGACATCGAAAATTTCAATTGTAAAAGATTGTAGGCTGTTTTCTTGCTCCAGTCGTCCCGAGACTACCACGTTCATGCGAATTCTTAACGAATAAATTTGGGTGTTGGCACAAATTACGGTGTGATCCATGCCCAGTTCAGCAAACGAGAGGACGAGTAGTTCATTTCATAAAACAGTTAATAGAGGTATTAAACTACAAAGTTCGTTCATATCATAACATAGCATCTTTCACCGAGCGATTCCGACGTTGATATAATTCGTTCACATACATGGCTAGTGGTAACGAGTACCGGCCGCTTGGTATTTTTCTCAGTCAAATCTGTCCAGAATTCGGCACAACGAGGAACCAATTGACAAAACACATGAATTCAAATCACGGTCTATAGCAAACGTATCATTATTGATGAACCAACAAAAAGTGACTTCGAGTTTGATTTCGTTTGTTGCAGTCCGTGGAAAATGGACTGATACATTACAAGGTCGCTCTCTGAAACGCGACGATAATAATATAATTAAAACCGGTAACGACAAAATTGTTTGCTTAGCACGACAGCTGAACGGCATCAGTATACCATATTGATTTGGTAGATCTTCGTATAGAAAATTGTATATCTAATGCGATGGATCGTTGTCAGTATCCATGTTCGCTTTGGATAGTGTCTGGGTAAGCACGCCTAGGCAATATTCACACGGTAGTCAAACAGAAAGCATGTGTTAACCGTTCAATTAGCTGCCTCCAGAAGGTCTCAACATGTTAACAGCTGATATAACGAAGCCTACATATGCCCACGGTTCATGGATCGGTATATATTGGCTAGTTGATGAAAAAGCTGAGAGTATCATCACGGACAAGCCGTGGCAGAAATGGGAAAGTGTGTATAAGGTAAAAATAGGTATTTGAAAATATTCGAGACCGATCAGGAGTCCATAATCATGAAAATAAAGTTTGCAATGAATCGGTGATAGCAAGTTTTACGTAACGTTTCGCTTTTGAACACAGAGGCTTCGTCGGACCAAGGGTGTCGGTACGAACGGTGTTCAGGTTTAAATGGCATTTTCTTGACTAATCCTGAGTTCTCTAAGCTAGACATGGGAGATCAAGATAATTGATCACACCCCCTAATTGTTGTGTTCATCCTTAATTGTTTATTAAGTGTACAGCGGCTGCTGACACACTTCTTACGTAATCATGTGCGCATTAGGTGTTATGTTCGTTAATCCTTATCCGCTGCAGAACCCAACGCCAGATTGTTGAGATATCCGCCCCATCCACCTTGTTCACCGCATTCGCCCCAGCCTTTGTTATTTCAACAGCCTTGGCTTGAAGTCTTTCCCTATAAAATTTCACACCCCGTCTAATCACTTTCACGTTATCAAGATCTACGCTGTGTCCAGTGTCTAGCACGTGTTCAGCTAGGGCAGAATCCCGAATCAGTGATTGATATTCACAGGGATTGCGGGGTTGCTTTCCCACTCGTTTCCTGTGTTCGTTTACCCTAGTGCAGAGATCTCTAGACGTTTGCCCAAGGTAAAAATAGGGTATATTAAAGTGTTTTAAGAATATGACGCCATCAGCATCACTTTCTTCGAGTACACCCAGTCTTTACCTCGATATTTAAAGATGACGTTGTGCCAACTATTCGATTAAGGGGCTCGTGAACCCTTTCTGTGGGGCTGTTCCTTGTGGCGTGAGTATATGAAATTCGAAATTTCTTGCTCTGCATTTACTGGCTAGCAGGCGTTATCCGCGATGAGAACATTTGTTTTAAAGAGCCAAATTCTGGGATTTGACCATTATCTATATGCTGAAACGCGCGCCATGAGAGAGCATTTCATAGGTTGTTACTACTGCTTCACATCAACCAATGCTGGTAGCCTGAAACGATAACACAACCTAAGGGGCTAGTACAAACCATAAATATTAATTCAATTATATTAAGTACTAAACTTGATGAGTAGCCGAGTACCCAAACCCGCATTTTAAATTCCCATAGAATTGCGCAAACAAAAATTTTGCAATGACGGATCTTTGAAGAATAAATTTAATGGCCTGCAAAAAATGAAATGCATAGCATAAACAATGATACTCTATTAGCGGTTTCGGTCTTTTTGCCCTCATCAATGTAGACAGTGAGATTAGATTCAGTGAATCGTAAAAAAATAAAACAATAGTTGTTGACCTAATTCTATGAACAAACGTAAGTTCTATATCAGACGAACAACTGACATATACCAACAAATAACCTGACATACTGTAAATTGCTTATCTTCGATTTTAGTCGCATATCCACCGGGTCAAAGACCTGTTCACACATCTGTGAGGACTGCACAACCGCCAGGTGGAGCTTCACAAGGATTCTGGTAACAAAACTTACTAAAGGGTGAAATCATACTTTAAAAATAAACATCCCTTCAAGCTTATCTTTTTCTATGAACATGGTGGACCAAATGAGTTGATTAGATGGAACATGTAAAAATGATGACCAAAGTATTTAAAATCCGAAAACAACTGCAACAGACCAGCTCCGGTCAAGGCTGTTTCGTTTTAAATGACCCAAACCCCAGGATTTTGATGATTGAGAAATGCGTGTGTACATATTTGTACAGGTTTATTTCAAATTAACCAAATGGTTCAACATGTCATCCGGAATACGAGCGACTTTGCGAGGAAAAGATGTTAGTGTATGTGGGCAAACCATTTCCGTCCAGGATGAAGGAATGAGAGGGTAGCCACCCGTGCTGCCGAGAAGTTCGACTAGTGGAGCAGTTGGAGAGCGTCCGAGACCCAGCACAACTCCCAGATCTGGTTCTGCGGTGGACAGAAGGCAAACCGCGTTTGAAGACCCAGTTGACACATCGCTTGTGGCAGCCACAGAAGCGGAGACAGCTCTCGCAGCCATGAGGGTAGAATTCGTCTCTATTGACGTGGAAGGGGCTGCAGTTCCCGGGCCGATTAGATTTATCACGCGGGCACGGATAAGATCGCCGGGTCGGAAAGATTGTGATGGTTCTGCCTGATCACGTTGAGTGGCTCGAATATCCTCACGACGAATGATGCCTCGAAACGGGCCAGATAAAGGAGTCTCACCAACGGCGACTATATCACACCTGACGACGCGTTTAGACAAGCTGGTAACCTGCGTAGTCAGGAGGAACAAATGAATGAGCGAAGAGCTGTTACGTGAAAATCTAATAAATTCAGCTAAATTGAAGACAAACAATGGTCAGAGAGCTTTTAACAGTTTACTCAAAAGATAGCCAAAATTTTTAATAAAATCAGACGAGTTTAGACAAAATAGGAAAAGTAAATAGTGCCCATGAACATCAATGCCGGAATTCGTTGTAGAATGAGGGATAGGTATTATCCTCAATCAGGCTTCATTCTCCTGTCAAGTAGATTGTTGATGCGGAAACCAGAGATGCGTTTTATTGATAGCACTAGTCTCGAAACCGCAACACAGACCATGCAAAGTGTTCCTACAGGATTGGACAGACCCAACACTTGATTTGACGATCGAAAACCATAAACTGGAAGTGACTGACAGATTCACCTACCTAGGGAGCTGCATCACCACTGGGGGCGATATCGAAGCTGAAATCACAGCACGGATTGCAAGAGCACGCCATGCTTTCGCTGGGCTACGGCATCTGTGGCGCCGACGCGATGTTGGATTACGCTTGAAGGGCAGAGTGTACCAGGCCACCGTACGAGCAGTTCTACTGTATGGCTGCGAGACGTGGACGCTGCGACAAGCCGATAGTCAACGATTATCGACGTTTGATCATCGCTGCCTGCGGAGTATAGCTCGTTTAAGCTGGCAACAGAAAGTCAAAAATGATGACGTCAGGAGGGCAGTCCTCGGCGATCGCTCTGTGCCACTCTCCGATCATATATCCATGTGCCAGCTGAGATGGCTGGGGCACGTTCTCCGTATGGATGAGCGACGCCTTCCTCGCCTAGCTCTTTTTGCTCTCGCTGGACCTGATTGGAAACGTCGCCGTGGCGGACAAAGGAATACCTGGCGGAAGACCCTCAAGCGTCTAACAGCCCCACTAGCCATCGTGGGAACATCGCGCTTACCCGGGTGGGGTCCGAAGGACCGTGAAGATATGTGGCTGATAACACTCAGTGTGATGGCAAAAGAAAGGAACCAGTGGCGAGAATCCTGCCGTGCTTGTGTTCCCGTTTATCAATGACCCTCCCCCCTCCCTTTTTCCAAAAAAGACAAAAAAGATCAAAAACGGCATGTGTAAACAGACAGACAAAAAAATCCCTCCTCTTTTTTTCTTTCATCATGTACCTTCTTCATGGTATACTTGTTGGCACATCGTCTGTAAAGACTTGTGTGATAATAATAATAATAAAAGGAAAACTAACAAAAAGTGTATTTACAGTGATGTGTTGCTCAGATCCCCCGAAATTACACTCCACTACCGGTTTCTGGCTGTTTGCCGTCATCAGGTGGAGACAGTAAGATTAGGTTAGTGTATTCACATATGTTAAATCGTTGTTGAGGTGCCAAAGAAGTTTGGATATGATTAAGCTTAGTGGGGATGTGAGTGCTTAACGTGTTATCTGAGAGATTCTGAGGCAAAACGCGGGTTTGTATCCATCATCAAAGCTAAAACTACAGATAATCAGGAATGCTTTTAGCACTTCTGGTGCACAGCATTTCATTTGGGTATTACAATTCGACATTGTACAGTATGACATCCAACCAGTAATTGGTTCAGATAAACTAGCTCCCCAAAACCGCGGAATGAGTATCATCACTATTTCTGGAACATTTGCACGAGCTCGTTCGACTAAGAATGGCATTAAAATTAGCTAGATTTCAAGTCTCTAATTTGGGAGACCTGTGCAGCGGCATAATAAATGCCTCGCGTAAGAGTATCCAATAATTTCATATGAAGGTGGGATGTAATACATATTCCTTTGCATGATGTCGAGCAGTCGGTAAGTGTTAATATCGTCCACCGCAGGTTTGACGGTTGGACTATCAAAAATGTAAAGAATTCCCTCGTCAGAAATAACATTCGATCAGACAGAGAAGCACGTTAGGCAAAATAATCGAGGAAATAGAGATAGACAGTAATGCGTGAAAAGTTCAAAAAATGTTTAAGCTAACTCTTTTCCGAAACTATTGGGGTCCGCAAGACAGACGCAAATAACGATGCAGTTTAACTAGTAATAAAGAGTACAACTTGTTTCGTTGCGTCAAGAACCTTCGTGAGAAATCTAGCTAGTCATCTGCATTTAGCTTGTTGCATTCTATTTCGTCTTGTCAACCCTAGCAAATTGATTCAGAGCCATCAAGCAAAGCAGAGATCAGGTCTTGTGTTTATGGACTCAATGAAGACAATTAAGGTGACTATTCCAATGCACTAGTCCCATTTTAGTAGGGAAAACGGTGAAATATTACTAAGCACACTAAGCGATCTTTTTCGCCGGGTTGAAGATGAATATCTTTCACAGATTTTGGGAAATCTACATTGATGTTTGAAAATGGTCGGCAAACTTCATAATCTATGCACAATTAAACATTAAGCTCGCCATAATTCGGGCCCCGGCTTAGATACATTGTGTCGCAAATTCGTGAAAAACAAGCAGCACTTAGCAATGCGTGGCAGTGAATGCTGCAAATAATCTGTTGCGTTAATGTTGCTTCGCCCGTTGGCAAAACTTACATGGATGCATGATTTAGTCGCTAAATAGACACCTCATTCCAGTGCATGTGTGCTTACTCTTCGAAATATTCCGTAGCATTTTAAGTTCCACCCCGTCAAACTACTCAGTATACCAGTGTGAGATGTAAATATTTAGCAGTTGCTACCCATGTTATGCGGTCTTGTATGATGATAAGTCAAAAATGAGCTCATGTATATATAAAAAGTACACCACAATCGCGCATTTGTGGGATAACTAAACGTTCTGTATGAGTAAGCACTAAACCACGATGGTAAGTGAAAATTCGGTTCAATTGAATAATACTCAGGAGATGATAGAGAACAGAAAAGGTCGTTAGAAAATATAGTTAGTTGCATTGCATGGAGGTACAACTGTAGAGCACTTTTGTGCTGTGCAGCTAACCGTGCTAAATTGAATGGCCACCGGCAGTGAGCATGCGAAAACACGCTGTAGTCTCACTGACATTTCTGTTTTAATTTTCGTTTCTCATATCTGTCTAAGCCTGGGCAACCTGACAGTATCTTAGCCCACGTGCAGTCTATGAATGCGCAGTACTTTGCCTGGATCAGGCTTGTGCTTCCATATATACATATAGTTAGTTGGTGTAACATACCTTGGCGAGCACCGTGGAGCCGGCTTGCGGAACAGCACCGATAGAACCTAGAGGCACAACATCGACAATTGACTAAAAAATTAAATATATACAATTACCATCCCGTTGTTAGAAGAAATTTTGACAAAACCAATACAGCTAGCCCTGATTTCATTTGAATATACATGAACATATTGACCAATTTTGTGACGCTCATCTTTCAATGAGACTAAATCACCTGGAAAAATTAAATCAAAGTGGACAATACCTGGAAACACAAGGGTTCCTGTCATTCAAAATAAACTTGATTGAATGCGGAAACACTACTAAGGAACGAAGCACAAGGCGAAATTGCTGAAAATGGAAACATTTGAAGTTAACTCAAAAGCAGAGAGAATTTGTTTAGAGAACAATGTCTTATATACATACACATTTTCTAGGCCTGAGCAGCCTGACAGTAGCTAAGCTCACGTGCAGTCTATGATTGCGAAGCACTTTGCCTGGATCATGCTTGTGACTTCATACATATATACATATATCAATACATGCATACAAACATAAATACATACACATACATACATACATACGTACATACATACATACATATATACATACATACATATATTCTTCGAACTGTTTCTGACCCCACCCAATCTTAGCAGTTTGTCCTGTCAATCCCAGCCTCGGAACCACATCCATTCACGGACTCATATTAATTTTTGAAAACTCGCACCTCTGCTTACATGGGAATCCTCAGAGAGACAGACCAACAAGCTGTATTCACTCGTACCTTAGATTGCTTAGGGGTTAATATTTACTAAAACTCGCCTATATGATTCAACTACAATTATATAAATAGCCGCTCTGAACCTTTCGGCTCGCTAATTTTTGCGGCCCTTCGGTGATTCTCTATCTGCCATCTCGGGACAAACGGGTATTGGTAAAGTGATCAATTCAAGCGCGGAATCGTCGATAATTGCTTAGATCCAGTGCTGTATTATGAAATGCGCAGTCAGAGCAGCCAGGAATATTGGGCCCAACTCATATTCAGGAAAAATATGCAAATTCGTGCAAAACGTAGCTTGTTTTCGTAGTTTTAATGTATGCGATTTGGTTTTTTAGCAAACACGATATAATGAAAAAGAGTATAATTTATAATGCACATAATAAACGGCATTGCACGTGTTAAGAGGGTCACCTCCAAACGACGTTTCTTTATAAGTCTTTCTTCGTCATATCTTCTCTCTATTACAGCTCTTACTACATTGGACGGTGGCACTTTTCATTGCCATTTCTTAATACTTACATTAATCTTCCGATATCGGTTGTACAATACAACCTAGGACAAGACTTTGTGTATGAACTTGTTTCTTGAGTGAATTATTACGTACCGTTACTTTACTTTTACCACTTTTGTGCGGCTGGCTCCACGGGTGGCTTAGCCAGCTTCATTGATGTCTCGGATTGCACCAGCCCACGCACGTCGATCGGAGGCGAGATCGTTGCAGATCGTGATCCAGTCTCGTTCCCACCTGCGAACTCCGTAGACGGTACGCAGACCCAGGGTGTCTACATCCTCTTTCACAGTTGACAGCCAGGTTTTCACTTGACCACCTTGCCGCCGACGCAGGTGCGAACGGGTTTGGGGTCGAGGACGAGTTTTGGAAGTGCTGTGTCTGTCTTTCGGAGGACGTGGCCAAACCATTGCAGCCTTCGCCGTTGTATGTGAGCGGAAGTGGGGATAGTCCGCTGCAACTCTCTCGTACGGCTGCGTTAGATACTCGGTCAGTATATCGGATGCCCAAGATTACCCTGAGGCAGCGATGGTCGAACACTTCTAATGTGCGTACATCCTGTGACCTTAAATGCCATGTCTCGCATCCGTAAAGCAGTACAGGGCGGATCGCTGCTTGATAAACACGCGTCTTAGTTTTTAGGCTGATCCCGGGCTTGCGCCAAAGGGTGCCCTTCAACAGCAAAAACGCATTACGAGCACGATCGACCCTTAACTTCACTTCATCTTTCGCCTGACCATTGGGCAATATACTTGAGCCGAGGTATTTGAAGACTGGAACGAATTCAATCGGACAACCCTGGACGCGAAGTGGCTGGATGCCTGGTGTGTCGGTATAAAAAATGCCTTGGTTTTAGCCGCGTTTATCTCAAGACCGACTTTCGCGGCAGTGGCACTAATGCGGTCTAAAACGCTTTGCAGCATTTCGGTATTGTCGCCCAGAACGACTATATCGTCAGCGTAGTCGAGGTCGGAAATCCATAGATCCGTTGAAATTTGCACCCCTTGATAGGCTTAACGCCTGGTTCATTATCCAGTCTACGACATAGTTAAACATAACCGGCGATGGCGGGCAACCTTGCCGGACTCCTGTGCCGTACGTACCGTTGCAACCTCCAACAAAAAAAATTGCGACGGGAAAACAACAAAAATTTAAATGCGTAAAATTCTGTAAGAAATTTGAAATCAATCTTGCAGCATCAACAAGAACAATTCCAAAAGTCACAATTACGTAACTACTTTTACTTTTGTGCGATTATATCCTCCTAGAGGATGAGTCGACTTTAATGAAGATTCTTGGGAATTTGGGTACAAAGCGGCGTTCCCAGTACCACTCGGCGTTTGTTCGAGTCAGCTTCTCTAGCCTTTGCACAACCAAGTGCGACCTGCAAAGCAGCAGGGAGTTGCCAGAAACAGATAATGTGCACCAACTAACCGTCTACCAGACTCTGTTACAGATTTTTCCTCAGGGTTTTCTCCCGAAACCATTCCCGCGATCGGGTATCCCGCAAGGCAGCGGAGGTTTGAAATCAGGGTTTTCCTTCCCTTAGATGAAATGCCCTCCCAGGCTAACGAACTCTATCTGCCCGAAGCAAACGGGTTTTCCGGCGCCAGTCACTCGCCCTCGCCCCTTCTCCTGTTGGTAGAAGCAGTTCCGCCGGCCTCGGGGAACCACTCGTGCAGGCCAGAAGCTGGACTTGGTTGTCAGAGGCTATTTGAGACGCGCGCCATATGGAAGCATTTTATAAACAGTGGGAGCTTATCCCCACTGCCACTTCCGGCGATGACAACCTTTGGAACCAAATACGTCTCATACAGTCCTTGGCCTAGTGCTTCAAACTTTAACCATCCCATTTGTCACGAATATGCACGGATGTGCAATCGTGTAATACTTTTGAGAAGTTTGGCTAAGACCGTTCTAAATTGATCGGCCACCGGTAGAGAGCTATGCTGAAACACGCGAGCTCTCACTACAATTTCTAGTTTCCTTCTTATCTCTGCCTAGACCTCGGCAACCTGACAGTATCTTATCCCACGTGCAGTCTATGACTATGCGGCACTTTGCGAATTCGAGGATAAATCCTCATTTGTGATACTTAGCTTAGTCCCCACATTAAAAGCTAAATTTCAATTTGCAAATGAGCATTTATCCTCGAATTCGCAAATAATTGGGTGTAGCACAAAGTCAGATCGGCGTTCCAATGCCAGGTCACGGATACGCATACCTGATGAGCGGCAATAACTGCGAAACCGGTTGTGTGCTTCCGTCCTGCTTTTCGAACGCCATATACTACTTATTAATATAAATCTGGCTTAAATCAAAAATTATGCGGCACTTTGCCTAGATCATACATGCATGCATGCATACATACATATATTATCATCATCAGGAAGCACAAGTCTGAAGCAAGAAAAAGCGGCAAACAATAATAAGCAGGAAAGGCAGATACGCAAGCACGTGAAACACAGGAAAGCGAAATATGAAAAAGCGGCTTGTTTTTGTAATTTCACTGCATGCGGTTTTTTTGTTTTTCATCAAATATAATATAATAATATACCAGATAAAAGATTAGGAGACATAATAAAATACACTACCGCCACTGACTACGGTTTGCAGCTATATCACCTAAGGTTTCCAGCCAACTATTAGATGGATATTTTGGACGCCACCCAGGCAAACTAATAGGTCTAACTGAGCCTAGCGATACGGTGAGTTCCTTCATCCCAACGCGCCACGTCATAAACTGGCCACCCGATCATTTCTCCCAGCTTAGCTAGGCTTTGCGAATAAGGCGCGGTACGGTAAATTTTGGTTAGGCATTCTTAAAACGTCCCAACCATCGCAAGCGAGCAAGCATCGGCATTTCTCTCAGTCCGTGGCCACCTGGTCCTAACGCCCGCTTGCAGACATCTATACATTGATACAACTGATATCAGAAGAGATTGATATAATGGTTAATAACTGGTAATGAATAGCGACACCGTTCAACGGGGTAAGAGCTGTAATAGAGAGAATAAATGACGAAGAGTTATAAAAACGTGGTTTGGAGGTGACTATCTTAACACCTATCTTTTGAAGTTTTTATCGATAGGATCGTTGGCTTGAATCAGCTGCATTCGTCTGACCTTTTAGGAACCATTTTCCTTTGAAATAATCCATATATTCATACACGTTTTGCATCATGATGCCGTTTTGTGGTAACGAAATTTAAAGCATTCACAGAAATGCGTAAGTCTGTATTTTCTTACAGACTTTGTAAACGCGTATTTTCCCACATTTTATTATACTATTAGTATATAATTAAAATACTCACACTTAGCACATCACGTTACAACTGAAACCCTCATTCTGACATTGCGTATAGTTGCAAATATAGCGTGATTGTTTAAGGTTACAGGTGTCTTAGGTTCTAGATGGAGATCGGAGGTATCCAGCAACGTCAATAGGTAGGCTATAATCTTGACTGGTGGTTTCTGAAATCGAGGATGGGTGCAGCTATTTTGCCTGGCGATTCCGTGTAACAGGCCCCAGTTCGACATAATGGAGCAAGCTCGTAGTTCGATAAAGATATATGGTATTTATAATATATAATTAAAATATATGCGTCAAAATATATGCACATACATGGCATAAAAGCTCAACTTGTGCAAAAACACAAAACGCACATATTATCCCCGTCCATAACAATCACTTTTAATTTCGACCCATTATGTACAATATCCTGTGGTTATTTTCAAGCTTGCAGCTATTTTTACCACAATAAACTATTACTATTGATTATTGAAGTATATATAGCTTAACAATATCACGTGGAATTCAAATAGCGCGCGTATTTGTTCTTGTTTTCTTTGATAGGCCACAAAGGGTCAAGCCCTTGTGAACCTATTCTCTTTCTAATCAGCAACGTAGCCGAAAGGAACCTCGGATAAAGGAATCCTGTCCAGTGATTTACATCTTTCTGGGGTTTTACGCAGTAAATTATCAACTAGTTGCCTAAACTTGTTTTCAGATTTTGCTGCAATAACCTCATCCTTCTTCTTCTTCTTCTTCTGAATAGACGGCAGGAGGACTACAGTCCGTGAAAGCCGCTTCACCTCCCGGGTCTCTGCTATCTCAGCGAAAATTTCTCACGAGGAGTTACTGAGCTGAAAGAGTAGGCGAATCGCGCAGGATAGCGGGAAGTTCACCGTCCAATATGCGTTTAAACTGCTCTTCGGAGACTGCCCCAACTGCATCAGCGGAGAGTGCATTCCAAATATTGACCACTCTGGTCGACAGAGTAAACGATGGCTTCAGGTGTTCCGTTCGGCGCTTCTGCAACTTCAGCGAATGACCTCTAGTTCTGGAGTCCGTGGATACCGAAAAGAATTGTTGAAGTTCCGTTCCGTAATATCCAAGCAGGATTCTCCGCGTGACCAGCAAATCATATCGCATTCTTCGATATTCCAGTGGAAAAGTTTGAGTTCCCGCAATCGGTCGTCATAGGGAATACGAAACATACCCCTCACGCACTTGGTAGCCCTCCTTTGGACTTTCTCCAGACGATCCTTCTCCCCTTTGGTTAACGGATAGTTCACCGGAAGCCCAAATTCTAATATTGGTCTGACGTGAGAGCTATACAGAACTTGAAAAACTTTGGGATTTATCTCTAAGAAGGATCGTCTCAATGCCCACCACATGCGGCTGGCAGAACCGACCTTTCTCGCAGTATCCTCCGCAGTTTTGAGGGATGAAGTTACCATCACCCCCAAATCTCGCTCTACATCAACTATCCTGAGACCATGGCCCTCCAACTGATATGCATGTCGCATGTTGTTGCTCCCGATGTGCATGATAGCACACTTCTTTTCATTAATCGGGAGCATCCATCTGTCAGTCCAATTCCGAAGTTCATTCAAATCATCTTGCAAGTGGGAAGCGTCAGCGGCAGTCGTGACAGAAGCCCACACCTTCAGATCATCTGCAAATAAGAGACAACCACTGTTCAGAATACCGGGAAGGTCACTCACATAGAGTTTGAACAAGGTTGGCCCCAGAACGGATCCTTGTGGTACACCAGAAGTTGGGATAAAGGATGCAGATCTGGCCCCATTGACTTCAACGAGGCTTCGCCTTCCGATAAGAAAATCCTCAATCCAAGCAAGCAAAGAAGCCTCTATACCAGACATTCTTAGTTTCCAAATAAGCCTCTGATGTGGAACACGGTCGAATGCTTTACTGAAGTCGATGAAAACTACATCAACTGGCACACCAGCGTCAAGGCTTCTGCACCAATGTTCTCGGGCGGTCAGTAGATTGGAGATACATGAGCGGCCTTCCGTGAAGCCGTGTTGGGCATTCGAGCATTGTTGGGTCTCGCGCAAATACTGTTCTATCTTATCCTTTACAATCCGTTCCAGCAATTTGCCTACGACAGACGTAAGTGTAACAGGACGGTAATTTACAGGGTCTGATAAACTCCCACCTTTGAACATCGGCTTTACTATACCCATTTTCCAATCCTCTGGTAGACGTCCCGAATTGATTGAAATTTGGAATAAAGCGGCTAAAGGTGAACTGATGATCCTTGATAAAGGTTTTAATATGGCAGGGTGAATACCATCAGGACCTGGAGATGTCTGTACCTTTAGATGTTCGATGAGGATTCGCACCATGTCAGCCGTGATCTCAAAATTGGCCATTACTTCCGTCGGCGATATTTGTTTGCAGGATATGGTAGGCTCTATTGCGTAAACTGATTGGTATTGCGATGCAAACACCTCAGCTTTCCCAGTGTCAGTATCTATAACCTCCCGTTCCAAATTTTTGAGAGAAGGTACGGGGTTTGATGATTTGACCCGTCGCCGAATGTACGCAAATAATCGTTTAGGATTATATTTTGAAGAATTTGCTAATTGAAGCTCGAATCGACTTCTTTTATCCTTCTTCAATTTTGAGCAAAGATTCCGTACAGCCCGATATTCTTCGTAATGGGCGTCCGATCGGCTCGTTCTGAATTTAATCCAAAGACGCTTTCTTTGCCGCCGGCAGGTACGAAGTTCTCTATCAAACCAAGGAGGGCCACGGGAGCCGGGACGATCTCTGGTTAATGGAGCAACATCCTCTAAGCAACGGATATTATTCAGGAACCATTTTCAACAGTCATCAATAGTGGAATCAACGGGTAACGTCCAGTCAATTAGGGCTGCTCGTTCAACCAACAATTTCAAGTCCATGTTCCAGAAGTTTCTCCGTGGAAGCCGCGACGGCTGGGCCGGTTTACCCCGAGTCCATTTGAACCGAATAGCACAATGGTCGCTTGTATCGATGGGCTGTTCTACGGATAAGTCAACAACATCTGACTCTCTGGGTGACAAAACCAGATCAAGAGTAGACGGAGTCTGGCCATGTCCATAGCGAGTAGGAACGAGAACGTGCTGCACGAGGTTCAAATCCAGAATCAGATTTAGAAACTCCCGTTGGTACTCATCCCCATTTGTACCGAGGTCCAAACAGGTGATATCCGGAGCATTCAGGTCACCGAGTATCATACAATAGTTCCTCGTCCCATGGCGGCGGAGCTGGTCAAATAATGCCATGATACGCGCGCAGGGTGAACGGTAGATGACACCGATCATTGCTGATCCATTACTGGACTTGATCTGACACCAAATGCTTTCAGCAAAACCACCATCATCTCGGAAACGATCAACAACCTCCACGGATAAATGTTCTTTGACGTATATCGCCACCCCACCACCATGTCGAGATCCAATTCGATCACTTCTGAGTAGGCGGTAATTCGGAATGAATAGCTCTGCATCAGTAATGTCGAGTGTCAGCCAGGTTCCCGTTATTCCAACGATATCTGGCTGTAGTGCCAAGACATGATGGCTTACTTCGTCAAATTTGTTCCTCAAACTCCGCGCGTTGAAACAGAGCACTTCGAAATACTTTAATGGAGAGCAGTTGGATGCTCGATCAGTATGGGCCTCCAACGAACTTTGGATGGCCTCTTTACTACGCGAAAATCCACAATACGAAGGTCCTTCTCACCCTCCGATAATCTTTTCTTAAGCTCCATCGTAGCAGTCTTCATCTTGATTCTATCGTCAGGTGACAAATCTCGTAATATTTTATACGGTAGACCCTTCAGTCGATGAACGCGCTTTAGGATCTTTTGAGCCTGATCGTCGGAAGTTAGTACTGTTTTCAGAACCCTGGGCTTTTTACACTCCAGATTTCTGCGTCGAAGTCGGAACGCTGATACAATTGTGATACCAGCCTCCACTTGGTCAACCATTTTCCCGAAAACTGATTGAAGAAACTGGCTATCCTGTTAAATTCTGGCAGCAGATGTTTCTCCATCTGGTTCCGGTGCATTCACAATAATGAGGCAGCATTTGCGTGCGTCTGGTGAACTGTCAGCTTTACTGCTCGGAAGTGAGATCTTACTCTCCTTCACCGCATTCCTAGAAAACTGTTGTGGTAATCGGCATTCCAATTTGTCGACTCTGTTCGAAATATTGGACCAGGTTGCAGTATCGGCATCTGTATTTATGGCGGCTACAGAGGCATATGTGGCGTTAGCATTTGGGTCTAATTCATTAGACGTGACCACATGATCCGCAATATCTGAAGAGACAGATTCCACTTGCACGTTCGATGGCAGTGCAACAACCTTATTTCTTCTAGTTTTTGATCGGCGTCCGGATGACACAGCTTTGCTCTTTTTCGGTGTGCTACCGAGTGGAGGCGTTTTGCTATCAGCCGGAACACTTGTGCCTTGTAAATCATTAACCAGCATGGAGCCACTTACAGGTAGATCTTCCTTATTTGGCAAATGAGAGGACTGCAAGGCTTCCAGACGGGGGATGCACGCTTCACAGATGAAATGAAGGTATGGCTCATGGTAGGTCCTCAACGCCTGATAAGTGGTGTCCTCCATTTACAGCATCGGGTGTGAATCCAGCAGCTGCATATTGAACATTGCATGGCTTTGGATGAGGAAATAACTTTCTTGGCGCACTTGAAGCACGGCGAAGAAGTCATTGTAATGTAGCCTGCAGTGAATCATTAATGGAGCAGCATATTGCGAAAACAATTTACCAGAATTCACGGGGAATACTTCTCAGTAAATCCCCAGACACGTATATGGTTGCTAATAAAAATTTCAATTGAATCAGAGAAGGAATCTGATTCGATATTCAGCCACAAGACTTGTATTGAAAGATACTTGGAACCTCAGAAATTAACTCCACGCGCGACCTCGAAGGTTAAATATGCAGGGAAGTGCATTCCACAAGTGAACCCTTTTGTTAAGCGTAGTATCTTTCGCTTTCGAAGCTTGAAATCATGACCACGTGTTCTTGAGACTGGCATGGTATGGAAAATTCGTGTAGTTCTTCACCTTATTTCTAGAGTGATATCCGATAAGTCAGTAGCAAAACGTAGCGCACACGCCAAATATGAAGCTACATAAGATTGAGGTTATACACTCTCATCATAAAGGAAATTGATTTTAATCTTTGTATTCTTTTTGTTGCCAACTACTGCACATTTAGAACCTTCTCATGTTCTCCATTAGTATGTGAACAAGTTTCTTGTAGACCATATTCCAAAACTGGTTACATGTATGTGGAAAAAAGAATGCTCTATATATAGGGTGTAATCGCTGGGGACAAACAACTAATAACCCACCATGCGAGTTTTACGGCACCAGGTTTTCTTTTCGTAACCTCTTTGAATTTGTACCCAGGTCATTTTCAATATAAACGCGTCTTAGTTTATCCATGAAGTAGTAAGTACTTATAGGTTTGCTCGGACCGAAACCCACCACTGCGCATTTCTGACAGGCAGATGCCGCTTTACAGCGAAATTAAAAAATGTGGAATTCGTTTTGGAAATTTGTAATATCCGTAGAAGAGCCAATCGTAGCAATAACTGTGAGGTCATCGGTGAAAAATTGACAAGCAGATTTAGCCAGTCTGGGAGGTCATTATGTTAAACTTTGAAAACTGACGGGCTAAAAACAGATTTCTGGGGAACCCAGAATTTTGGACGGGTAATCGTGGACTTAACTGTGTTAAACTTAACGAATGTATAGCAAACAGTGAATAATCTCCAATTCAACTCGAACCGGGTTACTTTAAAACAAGTGGACGGAGTTAGAGAACAATAAGATTGAGTTGGATACGGTCAAATCGATAAGAACAATGACTGCCTGTTTACCCAGATGAAGTGAACATCTCGCGAGCAGTGACGAGACTGAATGCGCATGATCATCTTTCGAAAAACCCTGCTGAGCATATATTAAATAAGTGATTGTAAAAAGAAAGACTTCTAGCTGTTTTTTCGGCATTCCTTCCAAAGTAATCTGAACTACAAAGTGAGGATAACCGGTCGGTAGTTAGCCGGATCACTGGTTTCGTCAGCCTTATACTTTGGTTTCACACTGCCATAATGTCAGTCTTGTGGTAGCCTACCACAATTCAAGGATAAACGGAAGATTAGTGCATGTATAATACCTTCCAATGCTTTTAAATGTATTGGTCATATCACATCAAAACCCTTTTTTCTGTATGTAAATCAAGTTGTTTTAAATATACACTACACCGCTTCTGGCGCGATCAGAATGTCCAGAATTTCGGTGCTGCTCTCATTAGGCAGTGCAATTGCTAAAACCCCTGCGTGTAAACTGGCGTACACTAAGCCGCAAGAAGTACGGCTTTAGGTAAGAATTAATGTTTTATGCCTCTTACAGAACTCAAACAAAGTACCCTTGAGCATGCTTAATTATCCGACTAATTTATTTAAAAAAACGTTTCCACACTAAATTGACTGTAGTTGTTATCATGGTTGAATGAGAAAAATCTGGTAACTCAGCTTACTAACCCTAAACTTTCTAAATGCAGCATAACTTGCGAAGAGGCTAAAGCAGATGTGCTGGTGATTTTCGCGGACTCTGTGTTTCATTGATTATCCAGTGGTTAAATGCTAATGAAAAACCTCAAGTAGGCGCTCAGCAAGGAAACTTCGGTATCAGCTACTGTTTCAGTCATTCATTTAATTAAGTCGCTCAATTCAGCAGTGGATATTTAGTTTTCTGTTGAGGATGAAGTTATGGTATTGATTGCACATAGAATATTTCTCTTCCTAGTTTCCAACGGTAGTGAAAACCGATAAGTTAATCTCAAATCACAAACGCTTTTAATCCTAAAGTAATTTCAATCCACGAAAAAACAACAGAAAATACACCGGAGTTGCACAAAACTAAGATTAACAGTATGTGGAAAAAATTGTATGATTAGATTTGATGTAGAAAACATACAGATAAATATTTTAAAAAAACAATGATCATGTGAAATTCTGAAGTATAAATTGCAAAATTTAGACACTTGAAATAGACTGAAGAAGCGTAAACGAATAGACTTCTGGCACATAACAAAAAGTTTATGGTCTTCGACACTCTCAGCAAGACTTTCCAGCATCAATTGTGAGAGATACTTGAAATTGCATGTTCCAAACAGGATATTGTGGCTTCTGAATTCATTCCAAACGGAATCATAATAATTACCCTCGACTATTAGTTGCGACAGACTAATCTCAGATTTGGAATCCCATGCAAACGCAAACGATTCGGGTAATTTTCTTCTAATATAAACTTGCTAGATTACTCAAAGTTTTACATGTATGCCACTGTTAAATACGGTTCTTACAAAGAACCACAAAAACAAAATCACAAATTGATTCATGGTCAAGCCCTCGAGGCGCTTATGTATGAACAAAGTAATGTGTTGCTCACATCCCCCGCGCTAACACAAACTACCGGTTTCTGGATGTTTGTTGTCATTAGGTGGAGACAGTAAGATCTGGTTCAGTGAGCCTTAAAAGAGTGGTATAGAGGTAAACAAAGTTATGCTTAAATGCCACTGCTACACAATGTTCGTACAACGAATCACGTTGTTCAAATGTGAATCACAAAGAGATTCTCGGTCAAGCACACGGGGCGCTAATGGATAAACAAAGTAATGTGTTGCTCACATTCCCCGCACTTACACACCACTACCGGTTTCTGATTGTTTGCCGTCATCAGGTGGAGACAGTAAGATGATGTTCAGTGAGACTTAAAACGGTGGTATATCGGTGAACAAAGGTATACTCGTTCAGTTCAGTTCAGTTCAGTTTGCACAAGAAAGTATGTGGCTTACAAGCCAATCGAGCGTCCATATTTTCTTTCTGTGGAAAGCTGCAGAGAAGCACCCACCATTGCCAAAACGTTTATCCTTTTGTCTATTTGAAATCTCCGACGATCACTACGCCAAGAGATTATCCAGATTGTATTTAGGACTCACCGCGTTATAATCGATGCTGAATAAAGAAAAGGCAGTTTCTTTTCACCAGCACGGTAAGAGGTTAGCTGAAGTAGAATCATGTATAATAAAAGAACAAAGAGAACACTAACCTTCAATTGATCGACAGGATAACGCTTGTATATCGATTAGGGAGAGTATTCAGGGAAAAAACTTACCCCAGTTGCTGTACAAACCCTGCTAAAAACTCAAGACGGTGCTACAGGATATCAGTTCTTCTGAAATGTTCCAGAAGTGTACAACCCTAAGGTTGAAGAGTGTTTCCTGGAGTCTAGCTGACATCGTTTCTTAGCAATATTAAGTGAATAGCCCCGAGTGCCCAGCTCGGGATTGAGGTAAAGTAGTCGTTCATTGGCACGCCACTCGAAACCTTCATGAACTTAAAGGTTCCAATTGAGTCACCTCTTAAACGACGGCGCCTATGGAAGAAAAGATCAAGAGACATCAGGTTTACCTCGATGAACCTCAATCATGCGAGTCGCGATGCGCTGTACGCTTTCAAGTCAAAGGATATCCTTTTTGTAGTGAAGATACCACGCCTGAACACAGTTTTCGAGATGCGGCCAAACAAATGCCTTGTAAAGTGGCAGGAATACATCGGGCCTTTAACTCAATAGCACTTAGTTTAGCCGAAAATGTACCTTGCATGCACGCTGAGCAGCAGCGGCACATTGGTCCTTCCATTTGAAGTCTGGACCAACGAGTACTCCCAAATCCTTAACATACTGGGTGGCGTTAACACTGATGTAATTTTCGCTACCTGAACCAAAATCTTATTACCCAGTGCTGATAAGAGTTTGCTATTATTAAGGTTTAGTGAGAGGTCCCACTCGTATGACCAGTTTATGACCTGCTCAAGGTCGTGCATCAAGGTATCTTCCTCATTTGATTCGATGAACTTCACATCAAAAATGAAGCATGGACACTTCAAGGCACACGACAAGTCATCAATGAATATTAGGAACAGGAGAGGACTCTTGAGGAACCCCACTGATCACGTCGGTTTGGCTAGACAACGTGGATCCAACCCGAACTCTGAATGTCTTACCTGTAATGAATGCTTTATTACAAGCAAGTATACTAACCTGTAAGCCTTTTGCTGATAGCTTGATCTCTAGAAGGCGGTGACTCACGGAATCAAAAGTCTTGCTCAAATCTAAATAGAGGGATTCAAATGGCTTCTCTTCGACCAGCATTTTAGTTGCAGTATCCAGAAAACTAAGAAGGTTAGTCAGGCAGGATCTACCCTTAAGAAATTTTGAATTACACTCAACAGAGAATGCCGACGGATTTTGTCACGCAAGAGTTTTTCTAGTACTTTTGGGACGATGCTAGTCAGGCTGAGAGGTCTATAGTTCCCAACAGTTGACTTGGCACTACTATGGCTTCCTTCTACTTACTGGGAACCACTCTCAGTTACAGGCACTAATTAAAGAGCTTGCAAAACGTTTCGGTGAGCACTGATGCGGGATTTTTAAGCATAATTGAGTGGATACCATCCGGTCCATCAGATTAGTTTTTGCAAACATGGATAAGTACGTCATACACCTCAGCCTCATTGAAGGACAACTCATCTAATACATGGACACCAGGTGTAAGGCCAAGAATACCAGACGGTGCGGTGCATTTGAATAATTATCACGTCGTTGAACGCTACTGAAAACCGTGAGAAGGTAGTCACCATAGACAGGTCAGAATCAGCTACTTATCTGCCCTCCAGTTTCAAATCTTCTATGCTTTTCCTGGTTTTGCCTTTTTACTCTGTGTAGCTATAAAAACGTTTTGGTTTGTATTTAGCATCCGTAGTTAAAGATAACTGGAAATCCTGTTTGAGCACACGCTGTAGTTTAACACAAGCATTCCGAGCGCTTTTGTAGCGGTCTCAAGAACTAGTAGTAGGTGATAGCTTATATTGCCGCCATAGGCGATCCTGTTTACGGGTATACCTACGGACTCGAGGAGACCACCAGGGAAGGCATTTGATGCTCTCTCACGCACTGCACTGAGTGTGCTTGTTTTGTAAATCGTTAAAATACTTACAGTTTTCACTTATATTGGAATCGCTAGATATCTGAAGGAATGATTTTGAAGTCTGCAGTAGTAAACCCCAGTCTACAAGACTAAGATTGCGTCTAGGACGAGAGAAAGGTTTGTGAAAACGCAATATCGCTTCGAAGCTTATCATTACGTGGTCGCTTTTGCTGATCAGTGGTAGGTACATTAAATACCTAATAGCTTCTAGCGGAAACTGCAATACCAAGTCAAGAGTGGATGAAGTGCATCAATGACGAAACATTGTAAGAATGCACTAATGTCTCTCCTAGCTTATTGGTGAGGGGAGTTTTCTGTTGCATTCCAGATTACTCTCATGCCAGAAGATATTTGTGAAGACATTGTTTGAAGTGGTGAACGCTCTTTTGTAGCATACCACCGAAAAAAATCTGGACGCTCGATTGGCTCGTTAGCCACTTACTGTCGTATGCAAATTAAACTAAACTGAACTGAACATTCAGATGCTGATGCAACGCATGAATATGAAGCCATTCAAGAAAAAGTTCCGATTGCTGATTGAGTACACCTGTAGGGTTAGGCAATCTATGTCTGGGAGGTTGAAATCACCCAAGATAAGTACGCTGGGAGCTGAGTGAAACAAAACGTCGAATATCTCAATAAGCTGTGTAATCTCCTATTGGGCTGCACTAGGTGTGACTTTAACACAAGCAATTGCGAGGGATGACTTGTTGGAAGTCAGGATACTCGTAACAACTGTTAAATAGGGTTCTCACGAAGAACCACGATGTTCAGAATCACAAAGTTATTGTTGGTCAAGCACTCGAGGCGCTAATGAATGAACACATCACATTTATATATGATAAATAATTAAATAAAGTGAGACTAATATCGTTCTGAGATACCGCATAGATACACATCTGTTCATAAAATATCCTGTCATAATCTGAACTGGTCAATTTTTGTTTTGTCGGAAAATTTAGGCAATTACAACCTTCAGATTTTTGTTCCCGGATTTATAGGTTATTATTACTTTATCGTGCATCAGTGAATGAATTTGATTTACTTTCTGTGAATTATTGATGGACGGATAATCATCAATCTTTTGAAAACGTTTTGAAAATATATTTATAAACCTTTTTGCTCGAAAATTTGTTCACCCCATTCGTATTTATTCCGTTCATGTATTTGTCCTTCGGATAGTTTAACTGACCATGCAAAAAACATGAACTTTGGGAAAGAGCAAATCGGAGTATACGAAATCACGGAATATTATTCTGAACGTTTCCAGTAATTATTGGACAATGATTTATTGCCGCAAATTATTGGTTTTTTGATGATTAACTCTTCAGCCTCGGAGTTCCCGTTTACAGATCTCGTGAAACTTTTTCGGAACATTCTTGTTGAACTGAAGCTTACCAGAGAAAATTTTCAACTTGTTCACGATGAACGAATACTGGATGGTAAACACATTCAATCCAATCAAACAAAACCTACTTTTGCTATTGATTCGAGACTGCTATCTTTAGAACTGACAGATCACGAATTATTCATCAGAAATTTGCTTCTCAAGAAATACAGCAACATTTTAAAGGTGTATAAAACTGGCAAATATCGAATAATAAACAATCCCGCGTATATAATTTGCAAATCATCCCGGTGGTCTGATCTCAAGACTGACGAACAACTGAGGTGAGATGAAAGTTTCAAGTGATAATTGGCATGAGTTGAATATTAGTCACTTTTTCATATTTAAGCGAGAAAGCACAACTTAACTGAGTTCGAAATAATATCGGGATCATAAATTTTATGTCCTGAATGTATTGTATTTATAATTCAATATTGAGCGCGTCATCAGTAATTATACAACTCAAAATAATGTATGAAAATCTATATTTAAAATGTGAACTTGACATTAAGGCTATACTATTCTGAAATCTCATTTGATATAACAATTATACTGCAAATGAATGATTTACGATTCTAATTTCGTTTATGTTTAACGAATTCAAATTAAGTTCAACAAGGGAATTATTTTTGTTAGATAGAGACCTCATTTATCAAATTTAATCGAGTCATCTGAGCAGAGTTTCTGAATAAATAGTTATAATGGGCTCGAATATGAAGAGGTTGATATTGAAAAGATTTGTTGAAGAAATTTGTGACTGATTCTAATTTATGCCATATGAGAATATTATAATTTATGATTTATCTTCTATATAAATATATGCGTAGATTTTAAATCATAATATGTTCTTTCTATTCTACTGGCATTATCTTTTTAGTATAACATTCCACATATATATTTTCGTATTAATAATAATAAAGGCAAGACTGATTATTCACGATTCAAGATTCAAGATTTATAGTTGAAAAAGAAATTAAATTTGCAATAACTATAGAGTCGAACTATAGGTTCAAATGCATATCTATGTATAAACAAAATCAAAATCAATGGGACGAAGAGAGTTTATTAATAGTTGAGGGCAAAATTCGGATTAGTTTTCATATAATCGTCAAGTTTTGATTTGAATATATATAAACTGTTTGAGATGACCAAATTGGCAGGTTAAGAATTCCAAACAAAGCCCACACGCACCCAATAAAAAATACCCGCGGCAGATCCGTTTGAAGTAGGGTATTTCCAAATTACAACCATGACCACGACTGTTGCTGGAAATTTCTAAGACGGAATAACA
>JACCGJ010010459.1:0-13929 GCA_013407085.1 Atriophallophorus winterbourni | reverse complement strand
AATCGGACAGTTTAATCATTCAAAAATCTGTGGAACATGAAAAAATCATGCAATTGTCATGTACATCCATGGTCGACATCAACAGAATGAGGCCAACAACGATTTCTACAAAATGAACTCCACAAGCCATAGAATCGCACTTACAATACCAAGTTGCTTTTTGATCATTTGCATATTCCGCTTGCCCGCTTTTTATGTGTTTGGTTAAGAGAATCATTTTGCTTCGCAATTTATTTGGCTCCAGACTTGTGCTTCATGATGATAATAATGATTTCAGTTGTTGACTAGGCCATGGAGCAAGCATTAGCGGGCTACCAAGTGGTGCAAGTTTCGACGATCCCATGAATCTGCTACGGACTACGCAGATAACGTCGTCGTTCGTGAACTTACAAAATGCTGTATCAAAATTATTTCTCACAGATCCTACGAAAGAATCTTGAAAATTATGAAGAGACTACAATTTTCTCCTTTGTTCAAATTATTCATTTTTGCAGACGATTTCCACCCATTCCACACCCAACTAGCCGAATCTCAATCATCATCATCAGAGACAACATGCACCGGCAACATGTACCAAACGCTAAACTACAATACAACCATGAAAAAGTGAAATCCTGAAAGATGGGGAAAGGTGGGACATAAATAGCTACGGATTCTGTAGAATATTAAGCACAAACAAACTCGGATGAGATACCTATACCTCAAATGGAACATGCATTCAATTAAGTTTCGTGAACGAGTTCTATTACATCTGCACAACAGCTTCCTTGCGGCTTCCACTGCCATGCATTATAACAAGCTTTCCTCGTCACTCAACTTGACGACAAGCAAACATTCCAAGACGATACTTAGTGGAAGACCGCCACTGAACACGGTTTCGGGACATATCCTGGAGCGCAACTAACCATTGCGATATCCGATTGCGGGGACACCAGTCTGCAAGACGGGCTGCGCCGACTTTGGAAAGGTTACTAGTACTGGTTTTTAGCTTCTTCTGCCATGTGACAGTTTCACCACCACAAGATTTAGGGCAGTCGGGATGTGGCGTGGCAAAAAGATTCAGTTTCAGAAGTCGGTGGTCCGTCATCTGTAAAGCGTGACCCAATCAGTGTAACCTAAGCAGGTTTTTCTCGAGCACAATTATGCCAGCGATCATTCATCCCTTTCGGCTAAAAATAGTTATCGAAGGGTTTCTAGTCATTGAGCCATTACTTACTTTTTACTTTTGGGCGGCTGGCTCCACGGGTGGGATTGGATTAGCCGGCTTCATTGATGTCTCGGATCGCACCAGCCCACTGTGGTGAATTGATTATAGAGAACCCAACAAGTAGAGAGTAAGAAGATCCGAGATTTGGGCTTTAAACAACTTGTTGATACAATATACGGCTGAAAAGGGAGAGGGATGCGTTTATATATGGTCACGAGTTTATAATATAAAAAGACAGTACAAGACAAACAGACAGCGATATACGACATTCTCCCCGCCTCGAAAAAATGATAACTGTCAGTAGTTTTGGCTTGTTAAATTGCACCGCTCCTCAGCTCATACGGTCGGACGCGTTGTTGTTGACGAATAAGTTCAGTGAGACTCTCGTTAGGTTCTTGATTGCAAGGAGTTTCAGAAGGCTCGTCGTTTGGCGGTTCTAACAGAATATCGACATCGGGAACAATTGCATTATGTTGCTCTCCAATGGGCGCGAGTTGACGCAGCGACACCGACTGTTCTTGACCATTAAGTAGTCGTACCCTGGCGTAAGTTGGATTGCATTCAATCAGTTCCACCTCTTCTGCTAATGGCTCGTATTTATTACGTCGTAGATTATTGCGCATCAGCACTCGGTTTGTTTGTAATAGCCAGCTGGGAAGGGATGTGCCAGTTGCCGCTCTTCGGTTGTGTTGAAACATCCTTTCATGTGGCGTAACATTCGTACTGGTACATAACAAAGATCTGATTGAATGAAGGGCGTTTGGTAGTACGGCTTCCCAATGTTTCACTTCAAGATCGTTGGACTTAAGTGATAAAAGTATACTTTTCCACAAAGTAGCATTTAAGCGTTCAACTTGGCCATTCGACTGTGGATTGTACGAGGTAGAATGGCTGGTCGCTACACCTTTAGAGTGAAGAAAATCACAAAGTTCGTTCGACATGAATGAAGATCCTCGGTCAGAATGAACATAGCATGGCGTCCCGAACATGGAGAACAAATCAGTGAGACATTGAATAACGGTTGTTGATGTTGTATCCGAGCACGCGTATGCAAAGGGAAACCGTGAAAATTCATCGACGATCGTAAGTAAAAACCGATTACGATTAGCAGACGGCAGAGGTCCCTTGAAATCGATACTCAGGCGCTCGAACGGCTGTGTAGCTTTTATCAGGGGAACGTGTGAAGGCTTGAAAAATTTAACTTTGACTTCAGCACAAACACGACATGAGCTGGTCATTCGTTTTATATCGTCAACGGAATAAGGTAAATTGCGTGAACGGGCGAAGTGAATCATACGTGTGACACCGGGATGGCAGAGGGAGTCATGAAGTTTCTTCAGATTTTCGAACAAAGCTGGTGGCACTACATTTGCAGCACTGAGAGAGCATAGCGAAAAGGTCGACTTTTGACCTGAGAATGGGATCACAACTCCTTCATGGAGAGCTAGAAAGTCGTGTCCAAGTAGCACGTCTGAACATAGATCGGGTAATATCGAAAGCTTGACGTTAGGGTAACGATTACCTTTATGAATTATCGAAACAAAGCAGTGTCCATCGGTAGTGCTGGTTAGGCAGGTAGAAGCCATCGTGATTTGAGTACGAGACATCGTAATGGGCCACTTATGCTTTTGAACAATGACTTTGGATACATAACTTTCAGAGCTCCCGGTATCGACAAGTGCGTGCAGTGTAACTCCATTAACAGAAAGTGGTGTGACTGCTTTAGATAATGACTGTGGCGCTGCAGCAATCGTAACAGCTGAGAGAGTACTATCGACCACAGCCGTAGCCGGTTTCTGTCGGGAAGATCGACACACGCTGGAAGTGACCTTTCTTCCCACATAATTTG
Organism: Atriophallophorus winterbourni; assembly: GCA_013407085.1. NCBI lineage: Eukaryota > Metazoa > Platyhelminthes > Trematoda > Plagiorchiida > Microphallidae > Atriophallophorus > Atriophallophorus winterbourni. The sequence goes on along the minus strand of JACCGJ010010459.1, from coordinate 10,873 downwards.
CATAGAGCATCTTTTGCTGGACATTTAGTGCGTGGATGTCGTGTATAACCGCAGAAAAAGCAACTCTGACTACTTACAGCAAATGCGGTCTCATGAGACGTGCTGGATTTCTCCACATGATCAGGTACTGGTTGCGTTGAGACATGACAGGTTGATGAAGGTGCATCATCATAGACCACTGACTGTTGATGGGCCATCTCCAACTGCCGAGAAAGCTGAAATGCCGTTTTCAGATCTAGTGATTTTTGTTCAAGCAAGCGTTGCCGAATATGGTTGGATTGCAAGCCGCGGATAAAAGCATCTCGAATTAGTTCGTCTCGGTATTGCTCAGCACTCACTGATTTCAGATTACAGTCTTTAGCTAGGGACTTCAGAGTTTGCAGAAACTGCTCTAAACTTTGACCGCTTTCTTGTCTGGATGTTGATAATACATGGCGAGCAAAGATTTCATTTTTCGGTTGAACGTATAGATTTTCCAGTATGCTCAACGCCTCATCGAACGTTCGGCATTCATTGATGTGTTTGAAAACAGATGGAGAGACGTAATTTACTAGAGTATCGAGCTTGTTCGGATTCAGGGAATCGATTGATGAGAGAAAGTTCGTAAATGTTTTATACCAGTGTTGCCAGTGGTCTCCAGCATCCGGTGAATGAGGATCAATGTCGAATCGGTCTGGTTTGAGAAAGCGATCCATTGATAACAAGTTGTTTAAATTGTGGTGAATTGATTATAGAGAACCCAACAAGTAGAGAGTAAGAAGATCCGAGATTTGGGCTTTAAACAACTTGTTGATACAATATACGGCTGAAAAGGGAGAGGGATGCGTTTATATATGGTCACGAGTTTATAGTATAAAAAGACAGTACAAGACAAACAGACAGCGATATACGACACCCAGCACGTCGATCGGAGGCGAGGATCGTTGCAGATCGTGATCCAGTCTCGTTCCCACCAAGAAACTCCGTAGACGGTACGCAGACCCATTGAGACATCATCATGAAGTTTCTTGGGGAGTAGTGTACAAGTGATGTCCCCACACCACTCGGTGTTTGTTCGAGTACACCTCTCTAGCCTTTGCACAGCCAAGTGCAACCTACAAGGCAGCAGGGAGTTGGCAGATAAACGCGCTGTGCGCCAGTTATCTACCTACGGGACTTCTCTCCGGATTTTTCCTCGGGGTTTTCTCCCGAAGCCTTTCCCGCAATCGGGTGAACCACAAGGCAGTGGGGGTTTGGGGTCAGGGTTTTCCTTCCCCTAGATGGATTGCCAGAGCTGACGAGCTCCATCTGCCCGGAGCAAACTGGTTTTAAGGCGCCAGTCACCCGCCTTCGCCCCTTCTCCTGTCAGTAAGAGCAGTTCCGCCGGGCTTGTGAAAGCCACTCGTGCAGGCCAGGAGTTGGACTTGGTTGTCAGAGGCTATTTGAGACGCACGCCACGTGGGAGCATTTTATAGATAGTAGGTGGCTCATTCCTACTACCACCCCCGGCTGTGACAACCTTTGAGCCATTGAGAAAACTTTCATCCCTCTGATATTTCGTCATTCTGTAACGCGTAATAGATAGGGATGTGACCACCACAATATAGTGGTGTTTCATTTTTCTTTGTAGAAAACATCACAATGAAGCTAAAATTTCGAGTATTTCTTGAATAAAGCTCTTACATTAAAAACTCATTTTCAAGACGCTTTTAGACCGCTCGTCGTATGTATGTATGTATGTATGTATGTATGTATGTATGTATGTATGTATGTATGTATGTATGTATGTATGTATGTATGTATGTATGTATGTATGTATGAAAGCACAAGCCTGATCCAGGCAAAGTGCCGCACAGTCAGAGACTGCACGTGGGCTAAGATACTGTCAGGTTGCCCATGCCTAGAGCCGCTCGTCGTACTCATCGTCATGGTAAGAATTACATCGATAGCCAGTGCCGAGTGCTCAACTACCATTCAACCTTAACACGATAAAATCCTAAAGCGATTAGGAAGCTTGAGACCTAAAAAGCTTACAAACCTGTAGAAGACTACACAAACACATTAGAATGAGATACACACGCTGTAACTATTTTAACAGTCAGAGCCTTCATCTACTTCAACCAAGTCAAATTATGGCCACCCTTACAATAACGCCATTCCGAGGTAGGAGTCGCAAACGGAACCGCGTTAGGAGATCGATGATTTCCCATTCTCATTACGCGTCTTAACCAGCGAATTCTGCGTATGTTAACTTTTTTCGATATTTACTTCGCTACCAAAGATTTTATTGCGGATAGTTGCGTCAACTAACGTCAACTAACCTCATCGATGCTGCAAAGATAGCGATTTGTCGAAGACCCACAGGCGTATAATTTCTTTTATTCTAAATGACTAGGTTTCACATCCTTATGGATGAAACGGCGCGAATTGTTGCCTTATAGACTCTGCTTTAGAGAAAAGTCTCCGATGTCACAGATGACCCGAATCGCGAAGCAATTCCTGATAGTGGAAATACGAGCCAAAATCTGTTTAGATAAACACGTGCTACTAGTAACGCAACTACCGAAATAGGTGGTCTCTAGTCGTAAGTTCCTCATGTCTTAAGCTTGGCACAGTTTCGGTCGAATCTTTTTCCTGGATTAGAACTTTCCACTTGGAAGGTGCAAAGCACATACCGATGTATGGTATAGTCGGTTAAAAGTAGGCTGAGCATCCGTATAATAATGGAAAAAGAAAGCTACGTCATCATAATTTAAATTAAAAATTTTCTCATCGTATTCTTTCTGAATGCCAGGTGCTGGTATGTCTGCAATACATGAATCTATCAATTACAAAATGGAAAAATCTGGTTACCCTGTCGGACTATATTAACTGTAGCAAAGTTGGCTGACATGCTATTGTTTACCGTATGGCGGCCAAAATTGAATGAATGAAGCACCCGAAATATGTTAACGTACTTTAGAGAGATACCTTTGTCTGATAAGGTGTTAAATAATGCGTTCCTATCGACCGAAACAAAAACACCCTTAAAATCAAGAAAAATCGCTAGTTCGCTGCCTATAAGTGTAGCAATGTTCCAGGCCTTGCTGGAGATTGAAAATCTGTTCGACACATCCTATACCGGGACGAAATCCTGCAATCTGTTCACGAATATATGATTCCCTGATTAATGTAAAGCACCGGAGACATATTGAAGCAAGAGCGTAAGGCTTATTCCAATTTGGCTATGGCGTGAAGTATGCACAACAATTTTGAAAATACTTATCATTATTGTCCACCAAGGTCAGCTGCCTTGAATGTTTTCGTTGACTGTGCAATGCTTGAGCTCGGCTTCTCTTAGAGGCGTCAAAATAGATGGTTAGGGTATTCAACACGGGATAGAATGTAATGCGCTACCTGCTGCTGGCCAGTTAAATTGCTTACGAAAATGTTCGACTCACCGAGGTAAGCGGAACTATTTGTTGGTGTTTGTGGTACCATTGTTTTCTGTAATTGTCTTGCTAACTTCAATCGTTTTAGAATACATAGATCGAACTAGTTGCATCAGTCTTCGAACGTTACCTGGATTGCTAGCTACCTCAATTTCCGCGATTTTTTGAAAGCAATCACGCCTCATTGTCCATTCGAAGTTTCACTTTAAAAAACTGTAGCGTTTTCGCTAGGTTTTATCCCACCCGTCAATTGTTTGTATTCTTCCAAACTTACGTTTAAACTACATTATTCTTTAAGCATAACTTTTATGTTGATTGTGTTGATTGCAGGGGTTTCTTTCAACTTGAATTCACTCTCATGTCAGAGACATTTGACGAGAATTCTGGTTCCTTCGCGGTCACATGTGGATCCTACGCTTCAACTTCAGAAAAACTCCCCAATCCTTCGATGTCAAATTTATCACGTCCGTTCCTGTTGCACGGATTACCTTCGAGCTTTGTCTCCGGAAACCCTAGATATCATTTTAGTCGAGATGACCCATGTTCAGTTGCTTGCCGTTCTCCCACGTCTAGCTTCGCTTCTCATCCCTTCCGTGGTAATACCATTGATCGCACAGGTTCGGCACACCATGATCTGTCCGAAATTTCTCTCTGCAGCCAGAGTGGCAAACAATCAACCAATGTTTCAGTTGGGAGTCTCGCCTCCTTTTCAACGCACGCTGCCAATGACAACGGGCTTTCAAAATGTGATCCTTCTTCGTTCAATTCACGTGTAGCGCAGCTGTCGAACGTACCTACGGCTTTAGACAAGCATTGTTCACTTCCGGAATTGTTTAACAAACCTGTTATGCCATTGGTCGAAGATGGATTGTCGAGCAGTAGTGATTTAGAAATAAGTTGCAGCTGTGAATCAGTTCAACAACCGAATTCTACCCACTCGAAGGGCCATACCTTGCTACAGTATTCTTCGAACTCTAACGAACACATTGAAAATGAAAAGCATGATTCACTAATTAATCCTCCACTCGTTCGTGACATTTGGGGTATAATGGGCGAATTAAAACAGACGCTGGCTGAAGAGCGAACCTTATTGAATAAATCAGATTGCATGGATCAAGCTGCTGGCATGCCAGGTAACCCGGAAGCTTCTGACGATGGTTCCATGTGGTAAGTGGCCGATTACACATTTGTGAAATCATGTACATGTGCATTCTGGGTGATAATCAGTAAAATGACTGGACAACCTCACTGCTATTTTCATTGCTTAAGCTCAGCCTTCATTTCATGTTACAATTCGTTCCCCTCAGTATTAACAGTTTCCGGTATTTTTTACCTTTGTGTGCATGTATGAAAGCACAAGCGTGATCCAGGCAAAGTGCCGCACAGTCATAGACTGCACATGGGCTATGATACTGTCAGGTTGCCCAGGACTAGACAGATATTAGCTTCACTGCTCGCAGTTTCGCATGTCTTTAGGTCCGGGGCCTTGACAGTCCTTTGTAATTAAACACACGTTTTCCATTATTTACTATTGGTTTGGTAAAAACTCGCCTTGCAAATCCATCAATTTCCTCGATTCGACTATCTTGTTGGCAAACGTTGACATGTGTGTTAAACTTCTACTTCACTGAAAGTTCGTACTCATCAAGTAGAAACAGTAAGATCAGGTTCGCTCTGCTTCGAAATAGTGTATAGATGCTAGTCAATGTTTGAACCTCGAGGTCACTGTGCCATTAGGTTGGGGCAATTGACAGGAGGGCTGAAAAAATACTTTTAGTTAGCCAATTTCAAGCCTTACTCTGCCACAAATACTCCGTATCGTTTGATGCTCTCTTGTCAAATGTCTTGTTAACAAACCTTGTTTGAGTTATAAAATAGGCTAGTATCTTGATGCGAAACAGGTGGGATAGTTCATTTTAAGTTTCTGTTATCAATGCTCTACAGTGAAGTAAATGTAAATTTCTTCCAATTTCATGCATTTCTTCTACCTATTTTCTGTTGAAAAATAATACTCTTTGTTTTCTGTTCTCCCTCCGATAATAGCAAAAGGGTCGTAGTACAAGCTGACATCAATCATATGGACACTCGAGGAAATTCTTGTGAGTTTCCCTCTCGTTTGTGCCACCTTCATTTTAAATTTCTATCAACTGTCTATTGCAATGTCTTGTGAAAGACATCTCATTCGCTTCGAGTGCTATCATCATCGTCCTCGCTGATTTAAGATTACTGTGTCTGAAATTAAACATATTTTATCATTTTTATTAACGGGTAAGGCCACATCGGCAATATATATATTCCCTGGGTCCTTCAATCCCATCTCAATAAGCTTTTATTGTCACTCCACTTGACAACATCCAAACTTACTCCAACACTTGAGGAATATACCTTCAACAAAACTGCCACAGTACATCATGCTTGACTATATTTCTGAGTGTGATTAACCACTGCGAAGTCGGAACTCTGAAAGTTATCGATTAACATCATGCTCATTGTCGTTTTTTCGAATTTACTTTATCTTGTGTTCTCCAGGCAATGTTTTGTAACGTGTTGTAATGTAATGTTGTTAGTGTGTCAAACCCGTAAGGATCATGGCAGTGTGACTGCAGCTTCTTGTCGATAGCAGTTAAAATAGCACGGTAATCTGTATGATGTATTCTATTTTATGATGTGCGACGTTTGTATAATGAACTGAATGAAAACGCAGTCATGTATTTTTTGCGTTGATCCTTTTGAAACTTCAGCTTCCATATCTCCGTCATCGAAACAACGTCTCCGATGCCGTGACCGCCACCACTTCGCTCGATTTCAAAATACCGAATCTTCTCATTCTTCCGACCAGATAAACTCAACACGGTCCTCCACACCCTCCAGTAATAGTGATGCGTCTCCCCCCGTGCCGCATGTTTCACAGACCCATCATCAGCTAAGTGGAAAAGGTTTTATGCGTCAGCAGTCTCACGAGAATGCTCTCCGCTATCATTCTTCGCATGTTGCTGCCACACAAGCTGCTGATTCTGATGGTAAGTTTGCGTGGAAAATTTCTTTGTTTCTGTTGTTGTTGGCCTCCGTCGACCATGGATGTACATCACAATCGCATGAATTTTCATGTTTTACAGCTTCTTGAATGACTAAACAGTCCGATTCAGGAGGAACAATCTCTCCCGCAGCGCTGGCAACGATAGTCAGAACTCTGTTGTAGGGCGTCAGTTACACACCGGCGACGTGATCTACGTTCAGCAGCCAAGAGCTGTATTTGCTCCTCCCCAGTTTGCAGACGACGCTTTACACAATGCCTCCAAAGTGAGCGGTCAAGAGCAAGTTCTTCCCAGCTTGCGGGGTCAATGTCAAGAGCTTTCATATCTCTTTTGTAAACGTCTTTGTACCGCAAGTGCGGTCTGCCCAATGGTCGACTTCCTAATTGCAACTCACCATAGAGTAGATCTTTCGGAATACGAACATTTTCCATTCTGTAGACATGACCAAGCCACCGAAGGCGGCGCTGACGTAATAGGGTGAACATGCTCTGTATTATTTGTGTTGTCAAGTTTGGAAACCATGTTATGATGCTCGCTGGAGAGGTTGCATTGAGGACTGCCGCTCCTTTTGGAATACCTGCATAGATTCAGATCATGCTCTTGTGCGATGTAGGTTCTCTTTAAAGTTCTCCGGTACGAAGTTTTCGAATGGGAAACACATTGCGATATGCAGTGCAAGAAATTTATATGACCATCCTGAGTAACTCACTCCCAGTTGCTCTGTGTGCAACTACCGATGAAAGATGGAACAAGATAGCTGGAATTGTGAGGGTCGCCGCAATATCAGCCTGTGAGACTACACAACCAACCCAAAAGTCCCACTGGATTTCACAGCGCTCTATAGAAGTTCTTCACCAGCGACGCCAAATACCTCATGGTCCTGGACATAACACAGCTTAGACGCGTGAGGAATGAACTTAAACGGAGCTTAAGACTAGACAAAGAAAAGTCGTGGCTAAATAAGGTCGAACAAATGGAAATAGCAAATAATGCGGGTAACGTGCGAAAACTCTCCCAACTTATTCGATCGACTGGGCCTACGAAAAAAGGAGTGAGTGAGACTATCGCTGAAATAGACGGTACTCTTATCACTAATAAGAATCGCCGCCTCTCATGTTGGGCCGAACATTTTGAATAACAATTCGGCTGGTCGCCTGCAACAAAATCTTTCCCTCATTTGAAGCAGTGTGATCCTTGGTCTGTTAGCGTAAATCCCCCTAATGATTTAGAAATTAAAGAATGTATCGAATCCATGAAACGATTCAAAGCTGCTGGCCCCGATGACATACCACCTGTCTTGTTCAAAGAAGGTGGCCAAGTCCTAATCAGCACACTAGGCGATCTCCTCCGTGAAGTGTGGTTATCAGAATCCGTCCCTCCGAGTTGGGGTGAATCGGTTATCATACCTATATTTAAAAAAGGTGTGCGAAGCTCATGCTCTAATCACCGTGGGATAAGTCTCACTCCCATCATTACGAGATTATTAGCGTCCATATGTCTTCGAAGATTAACATCGCATAGGGAATCACAGATCCGAGAGCAGCAAGCTGGCTTCCGGCCTGGTAGAGGCTGTGTCGATCACATTTTTACTCTTCGACGGATCTTAGAACTGCGGCACACTATCGACAGCCGACAATAGCCATCTTTTTAGACTTCAAAGGAGCATTTGATTCAGTCGATCGAAATGTCCTGTTTAACACCTTGCTGTGCAAAGGCGTTCCGCAAAAGTATGTCAACATACTACGTACACTTTATGCTCATACATCCGGATGCGTTAGGGTTTACAACGAAGTCTCACCCAAATTCCACACCACAAGTGGCGTCCGACAAGGATGCCCGATTTCTCCGTTTTTGTTCAATTTTGTAATTGATGCAATTATGGATTATGCAACGAGGTGCCCCAGCTTTCGGAGTTCACATAATGCCAGGCGTCAAGCTTCTCGACTTGGATTATGCTGATGATATAGTTCTGCTCTTCGACTCATACACAGATGCACAGGCGATACTGAACAAGCTATCTAGTATTGTGCCCGCATTTGGAATGCGTTTTGCACCCTCTAAGTGTAGTGTTCTGCTGCAGGACATCGACATATCGAACAGCACTTTATTACTTGACAACCAGGCCCTTGAAATTGTAGATCGTTTTACGTATCTCGGTAGTTGCATCAATAATTCTGCATCGCTAGATGACGAGGTCTCGGCACGCATTTCTAAAGCGACCGTAGCATTCCGCAACCTAGGTCACCTCTGGCGCCAGAAAGGACTGTCTCTGTTACTCAAGGGTAGAGTCTATAAAGCGACAGTTCGGGTTGTGTTACTGTATGTGTGCGAAACCTGGACCCTACGTAAAGAACACATTCAGCGTCTTCAAGTATTTGAAAACCGATGTCTCCGCAACATTCTAGGGGTTAGCTGTTACAATCGCATACGCACCGATGCTCTCCGAAATAAATTGTTCGGTAGTAATGTTGATATAGAGAAGCAGATCAACCTGCATAGGTTACGCTGGTTGGGCCACGTTTTACGGATGCCGGACCATCGACTTCCGAAACGGATTCTTTTTGCGACGCCACATCCTGATTGGCGTAAATCTCGGGGTGGCCAAACCGTCACATGGCATAGGCAGTTAAAAACCCTTACTAGTAACCTTTCCAAAGTCGGCGCAGCGCGTCTTCCACGCTGGTGTCCCCGCGATCAGTTATAGCAATGACTAGTTACGCTTCAGGATATGTCCCGAAACCGTGTTCAATGGCGGTTTAGCACTAATCATCTTCTTGGAGTGTTTGATTAACCTTGTATGTTGTCAAGCGGAGTGACGAGAAAAGCTTGTTATAATGCAGTGCTGTCGTGCCGATGTGGCTCTACTGGTTGACGATACTTGTATGAGTGCATGTTTCATTTGAGGTATACGCACTTCATCCTAGTTTGTTTGCTTACTCTTCTATGAAATCCGCTGCTATTTAAATCCCACCCTTCGACATCTTTTACGATTTAACATTTTCGTGGTTGTGCGGCAGTTAAGCATTCGGTACATGCTACCGGTGTAATGTTGTCTCTGATGGTGATAATACGGAAAGCCACAAGGAAGTTATCCTGCTGATCTCCCCCTACTCATTCACGAAATTAGATTAAATGCCTGTTCTATACGAGGTGTTAGCACCTCATCCCAGTTTGTTTGTCCTTTTCTAGTGCGAATTCCTTTTTATTTTTTTACCGTCTTATGGCCGTTTTGCGCGTCACGACGTTTGCTTGTTGCAAAAGCATTTGTCCCAAGTAGGTCATTGTGAATTAGCGAGTTTCGTCCATCTAGTGCCAAATGTGATCACCTCACACTGAATCACATTAATGAAACGATGATTTGTTTGTTTTCCCGAAACAAAGTATACATACGAGGTTTGTTTGCGCATACCAAATCAACTCACAACCGCTGACCTGTGGCTAAAGACTGTTTGATGTCAACTAGTCGAGCTCCAAATTTGGCCGTATTACTCACATCGTAAATTCACTCGAATGATTTAGCTTCTTGTTCAAGCATCTATTTTTCCACAATTCCGAATAGCACTTGAATAAATGGTGACTACACCAGCGGTTATGCGTTTGTTTCGCAAATCAACCTTTATGACAAAATGCCGAGTCGTCATGTTCTCAGAAAATCTAATGTGAAATTACTTGTCATATGGCGTCAGTGTTAGCTATCAACTGGTTGATATTGGCAAAGAGCAGCGACTGATTGGTGCTCATCGATAAGTAGCTTTATGCGATGGGATCCGACAATAAGCGCCGTTTGTTTGCCCTGTCAAAATTATCAAGACACGAAGTTAGTGCTACTGTGATTTCGAAAAACTTGAAATACGTACGAAACGGCTAGTATTGAAATTTGAGAAATCCGCCTCTTTGGCATGCCATCGTAGATCGCTGGATATGCGTTGTGTTATTTCATGTGTGTTGTATTTTGTTACCAAGTGGGGCCTCCTTTATCCAATATGGCGTATATATTGGATAAAGGAGGCCTCACTCGTGCTGTGCTGCTAACACCGCGCTAAATTGATTGGCCAGAGGTAGTGAGCTGCAAAGCCTAGATCAGGCTTGTGCTTTCATACCACAATATGGCGTATTACTAACCTACCTAGTTTCCCTACACGAGGTGGTCGTTGCCCATATTGAGCTTGGCGTGTTATGACCGGATGCTCCTCATCAACCTCATCAATTTTGCCGCTACTTGTTTTTTGAAATAATTTCCCACAAGTCTTTACATTTAATGGTCACTTGCTATGTATCTGCTTTACATGTTTTGGCACAGAAAGCAATGAAGACACCCACCAGTTACTGCAAGCACAACGCGATTCAGAAAATCCTGTTTACATTCCTGAATTAAAGCAGGAAGCCCACTTGCAGGTGAGTTGTTGATCATTCGTGTAAAAATAAGAG
>JACCGJ010010455.1:0-13090 GCA_013407085.1 Atriophallophorus winterbourni | reverse complement strand
GAAGCGGTTCATACGCCCCTTTTCCTTAAATTTCCAGTTCGAGCCCATAACCCCGTTGATAGGTTGGTGACTTCAGTTTTTGCCTGTGCAACATACAATGTCCTTGGATAGGACAAGGGGCAGTGACTTTTGGAGCGGCGAGTCACATCCGCCGCGTCGTGATGTCATCATTGGATTTTTGTGGCTTTTTATAGCCATATATAGGACATATAATACCTCGCAAGAGTCTCCTCGAATTCAGCTTTCTGGATATACAACTCCAGTAGCGGTATTCGATAATACGAGCAAATTTGGATTCATCGTGATTTTCCCATAATGGATCTACGCGTGGAACACTGTTAATACTCTTCAATTCATCAGAAAGATCTTATTCTTCACCATTGACTGGTGATATATTAAACATCGTGCGATCAACTACCGAAGCGTATCGCCGGATTCAATTCTGGTTTTGCTTTTATTCGTGAACGCCGCTTTTTATCGCGCTCACGATATTCATCATCGATCGCTCGACAGAACACCTGCCTTTGCACACACCACTGAACAGTACTGCACACAACCCTCGCCGGATGATCCTGAAAAGAAAACAAACCGCTGCATGTTTACGGTTTGCCAAAAGGCTAGATCTGACACGTGTTACGCTTGCTTGTCAAAACAAAGTGCAACAAATACTCACCACGGATTTGGTCACAATTATTAACGGAGATATTTGTCATGGTGTTTGTTACGTCTGCCACGCAAACAGGGACAGTCCGACAGTGATATCCTCTTGGGCAAACACTGCTGACAATGAAATTGAAACGCGTTTAAATAGACTGAAATCTGGAACTCAGCTATTGACTTAACTGATAAAAACGTCATTAATATACTTTTGATTCCAGGCTCAGAGCCCGTAGTGGATGCGTCACACTCTAACGAATCAAGATGGTTTTTAAAGTTGGTAAGTGTTTGACGGGAGCTCTGACGCCTGAACTTCACACAAAAGAGGAAGTTCTCACACCAAAGGAAGTAAAAGGCACTGAAAGACTTTAAGCGTAATCTGCACTAATATTACTGAGGCAGAAATCACGCTCTTTCATGTAAGGCAAATATATGACCTTCAGAATTGGTTAGATATTTGCAATTGAAATGGCTTTGATGGTATAAACCCGGTGTCGGTAACTCGGCTCGCTCGTCACCCGAAGTCCCCGAATCAAGACAAACCACGTTTGCTTAGGATCACTTTTGCCAACGAAAAGGACATGGAAAATGTCCTACTAAATTCGTATATACTCCGAGCATAAAGTGACTCATACCACCGCATATATGCTAACGTACATTGGTGGGAAAGACAACGAACACCGAATGGTCTGGATCAAGCAGCATCAAGGAGTATTCTTCTGCTCAACGTTCCTGAAATTACACGGACCACAACGGTTTATGAAAGAAAAGAGCACGGTCGTAAACAGTGGTCATTCATTGCCGAGACTATCGGTTCCCAAAATTATGTTGTCGTCGATACAAACAGAATACCTTGTTCGCCGAACTATCAAGGAAATGGCTCAAATCCACTCAAAGTTATATTTTTGTCAATTAGCAAGTTGGATGCTGTACGGTCCGACCTAAAACCATACAGAAACAGATTTTCTGTAAAAGTTCGACTGTGCAATCCCAGAGCCGGCGCTGAGGTCAAATTGTAGCGTTTCATTGCAAAATCGCCAGCGAAAATAACTCAAATTGTTTCAAAAACCGACAAACGTTTGACGTCGACAACATCGGTCAAATAAATAATGTTACTGACTCATTGTTACATGATAAAAGCTCACTCAAATGCCCAAAGTTTGTTCAATAAATTGGCTGAACTAACCGAGCTGTGCAAACGATACTCACCCGACTTTGTCGCTGTTACTGAAACCTGGCTTCAATGTTTTGTGACTGAAAGCGAAATGTCGATCCCCAACATGATACTATTACGGAACCATCGCCCATGAAAAGGTGGTGGTGTGTCTCTATACTGTCACGAACATCTTCAGTGCATGAAGATTCACGATCAGACAATAACGAATGTCACTTTTTTGGAGCGAAGCGAAGTGCGAAGCGAATTTTCGAAGTGCCCTAACTGCCATTCGCGATAGCGAATAGTATCAAATCGAATATCCGAAGTGCACCTCGCAATGGCGAAGCGAAGCGAATATTCGCACTTCGCCATAACGAATATTAGCGAATAATCTTCGCTCAACTTCGATGTAACCCAAAAACTTCGTTTTCGACAAAAAACCTTGCTTTAATTTGCTATAATTCGCTAATATTCGTTTAAATTCGCCTTTCTTCGCTGAAATAAAACGAATTCCGAAATAAATTATTTTTTGACCATGAAAGAACTTTTATTTGACAAGAGAGGAGTTTTTCATGAGCTTTGGAATTGTAAATATAAAAAACCGTGTTTTCTCAAAGGAAATTAGGCTCCTCCTCTGACTCGGTCTCTGAGACCGGGGTTCTGGACCTGGACCTGGTGCCGGAACTGGTCCGGCTGCCTCCAGTCAGAGGGGAGTAGGCCCCCGCCGTGAGCTCCTGGGTGTCGACAAACTCGACATCCTCAAGGTTGGCCTCAGGGTCATCCTGGTCTTTGAGCTGCTGCTGACTCTGAGTGCTGGTACCTTCGCCATTGGTGAACTCCTGGATGCGGAGCTTCATCCTCTTCATGTAGGGGAGCACTCTCTCGTAATTGTCATGAATGTAGACGAGCTCCTGTACCCTCTCGTTGTTCAGAAGGCTTCGGGTGGGCTTGGTCACGAGTCCAGCTTCCGAGAAGACCCTCTCTGATGAGGCTGAGGTTGCCGGGATGGCGTAGACCATCCTAAAAGAAAATGAGACAGGTTTAGTATTTTGTATTAGGTTCCATTGGGTACAAAAGTTAAACTACTATTTCGAAGTATAGCAATACTATATCAAAGTATATCAATACTACATCTAAGAATAGAAAATAATATATCGAAGTATAACGAATAATATCGAAGTATGGCGAAGTTTAGCGAATATTATAGCGAAGAATGGCGAATAACGAGAATAAATTATAATCCAACGGAAAATAAGTGACCTTTAACTTTGAAACAACTTACTGGGCGACTTTGGCGAGTAGAGGGAGCTTCTTGGCCTTCATCTTCCAGTACTGGAGCACGTCGATGTCCTCCTTTTCCAGGGGAGACGCCATCCATTCATTCATCTCCTTGACATAGGAAGGAACTGGGGCTGGTTGAGACTGGGACTGGGACTGGTCGACGCTGCCAAAGGCCAATTCCGGATCAAGATCAAGGTCATGGTGCTCTCGGAGAAAACCTTCAAGATCTTGGCAAGCGGGTTCCGGCATCTGAATGGATGGTGGGGCGGCTGGGGCCAAGTTGGCCAAGAGCAACTTGATGCTCTGCTCGCACTCGTAGAAGAGGTGACCATGAGACCTGGTCCTGAGGTACACGGCCTTCTGAGTAGGGTTCAGGTAGTGCGCAATCTGGTAGAGGTCCACGTTCCTGCCCAGCTCGGGAACTCTGATTTTGATCTCCTCCTGGAACTTCTTGATGAATGCCTTGGTGGCAGCCTTAAATTCGGCGAACAGCTTGATCCTGGAGGCGGACATCATGGCAATCTTGGCCATGTCCGGAATGACATGCTGCAGTGTGGGCGTCTCATCTGCCTGGAGACGTTTGCTGACCTCCTTGATCTGCTCGAGGGGCCAGAGGATGTCTTCCAGGTCCTGAAACTGCAGCTTGTTTGGAATGAGGGCCGCAAAGTCTGAAGGGGTGTTGAAGACATCATCCTTCAGCGACAGCAGGACCGCCTTGTTCCGGACGATGGATGTGATGGTCATGCACATTGAAGACCAGCGGATCTTGCTGTACTGAACGATCTTGATGAAGGGAACTGTAAAGGAATGACTTCTGAACTTCGAAGGTATAGCAAATAATAACGAAGCTTCGCTAATAATATGGCGAAGCTTCGCAAATATAGCGAAGTATAACGAATAACATAGCAAATTATATAGCGAATTGTAGCGAATAGTATCGAAGTTAACCGAATATTGCGCTCACTCACCTTCCAAGTCAGCTGCCTTCTTCCTCATGAGATCGTTCCTGACCGAAGAACGCTTGACCCCGGTGGCCAGAGCCCTAACCAGCTTGACCAAGTCGCCCACCTCCTCGATCTGCATGGCATACTTGAGGGCGTTGTTAATTGCGTGGTCGACGCAAAGCAGGTGCTTGCTGATCTTGTCAGCGTTCTTCACAGCCTTCTTTATTTTGGCCTCGGCGTCCGTGACCATGATGGTCGCAGTGCTGTCTTTGAGGTTCTTGATGGCACCAATCATGGAGTTGAGGTAGCGGCCCACCACCTCCGAGTCGTGCCTACCCACCACCATCCTGCAGTCCATGGTGAATCTCTGCATGACCCAGTCTGGATCAATGTAGTGGATAGTCAAGCTCAGGTACCCCTGGTTGGAGCGGCTGGTCCACATGTCACTGGTGAATCCAACTCCCATGAGGTTGGCCAGGTCCTTGGCGAGCTTCTTCTCCATGGCTTCCTCTACATTCTTGAAGAGGAGGGTACAGATGTGCCTGGAAAACATGATCTGCCTGGGGATGTTGATTTTCGGGTCCAGCGACTGAGAATACCTGGAATAATAGCGAAGGTATTAGCGATATATCCAAATTATAGTGATTTTTAATCGAAAAATAGCAATATATAACAAAGAATAGCGAAGATTAAGCGAAGTATAGCAAAGTAAAATCAAAATTATCTTTCAAGTAAGAAGGTAACAACTTGTAATTGTAAATTTGTCATTTCAAATACCTTATAAAGTGGCGATTCTCCACATGGCTGAACGAAAGGTTGGCACCGGCAAGGTAGGCCATGATCTCCAGGTTGGTCCTCAGCTGGAGAGGACTGTTCGGGTTGTACTTCTTGGGAGCGCTGGCGCTGCCGCCGGACTTGTAGTACTGGGTGATCGGGGTCACTGATAGCCTTCTTGAAGAGGTTTTGGATGACTCCCCGAACTTGACTCGCCAAGAGCTGGACTGGGACTGCTGCTGCTTCTTCTGGGAAAGAAAATAAAGAAAAAACAGTTGAGCTTCATTTCCAACAAACTATTGCAAAGTATAACGATGTTCATGCACAGTATTTGGAAGTACTAAGCGATCTATAACAAAGTATATGGCAAGATATTGCGAAGTATAGCAAAGTTTAAACGAAGTTTAGCGAAGGTTGCGTCAAACTGAGTCTAACTCACCTTTTCAGTCTCCAACTTGGCCTTCTGGTTCGGAAACTGCTTAGAAGCGTCCGGATGCTTCGACATGATGTGGCAGACCATTCCTTGGGGGGTTCCCTGAGGCCGGGCAATGGACTGGCCACAATCCTCGACTTGGCAAAGAGCTCGAACTTCTCTTTCCTTCGCACCTTTCTTCACAGCCTCCTTCTTGAAGAAGTTCCAGATCGGTGATCTGGTAGGCTTGTGCCGGTAGGTGGTGTGATGAAAGTCGTCATCATCATCATCATCTGACGGCGGCGGAGACCTCTTTCTTGAGGACTTGGGGGTCCACGGTCTTTGGACGGCAGCTTGACGTTGAGGGTCGGGCTCCTCTTGGACTTCTTGGCCGAGGCCGAGTCTTTGTCCTTGTCCGACTTGTGATGCGTCTTCGGGGGGCTCATGATGAAACTATGATGAGACAATTAAATTTTCATCCTATTTATAGCAGACAATAAATAGCAGACAAAATATTAAAGTACAAAAAAGAACAACCCTTTGTCTACTGACCGTAACACTAGTTACCACCTCAAATGTTAGCTTATAGCAAATAAACAAGCAGTCTGTTGCTAACTGGCTTACGTCGGTACTTTCAGTCACCATCGGAGTTCACTTGTCTGGCGGTGTCTATCAACAAGTGTCAACATCAAAAACAATTCCCGTAGAAGGGTTAAAATATTAAAGTACAAAAACGAAGACTTCGCTTTTAGCGAATACTTCGCTAATATTCGTTTACGGCGAAGTTTGAACTTGCACTTCGTTTTAAGCGAAGCGAAGTATAACGAATTTTCAGCGAAGTTTATTTTTGCCCTTCGCCATGTCGATAGCGAAGCGAATATTCAACAATATTCGCTTCGCTTCGCAACTTCGCTTCGCTTTAAATCTCAAAGCGAAGTATTTGTTATTGTCTGTTCACGATCCCAGCCTCGAATCAGATGTCACAGTCACAGCACGACTGCATCATTGGCATAATTTATCGCCCTCCGTCTTCGACGGATGCTCAAAACGACAGGTTACTTGAGTCACTACACTACGCCGGTGAGATGCAAAGCTCCCAATTACTGGTCATGGGAGACTTCAACCTCCCTCATCTTTTTAACAGATCAGATCATCCTCTACACACAACTGATCATAAATTCCGTGAGCTGATCGACATGATTCCACTGTATAACCATGTGCCCGACTTTACTGACTGAAGAGGATCAGAGTTACCGTCTGCTACTGCCGAGACAACAGCGGTTGAGGGTGTTGACTACATGC
The DNA here is from genome assembly GCA_013407085.1 of Atriophallophorus winterbourni. NCBI lineage: Eukaryota > Metazoa > Platyhelminthes > Trematoda > Plagiorchiida > Microphallidae > Atriophallophorus > Atriophallophorus winterbourni. Next base: position 6,564 of record JACCGJ010010455.1, on the reverse strand, counting down.
TCCCCTCGATCGGAGTGATCATTGTGTGTTAGGCTTCAAATATGTATGCCGCGCCAGACGAGTATGTGAGTCCGCGAAACTATTTCGAAGGATCGACTACGTGAGTTTATGTGACGCGCTTGGGTTAGTAAATTGGCGAGTGCTTGATTATCGCAACACGGAAACACATCGCATCGCGCATACAGTCAAAAATACATCATAATTCGTGATATGTTGATGAACGGCAGGCAAGCGACTTTCGCTATAAGCTTCGTAGTTGCACGATAAAATGGATCGGGCAAGGGAACTCTGCTTGGTTTGAACACAGAAATACCAAGACTGATGCGTCATGGCAACAATTTTGCAGAATTCGAAACAAAATAAACACTCTCATGAAAGATGACAAGCAAAATTACCATCGCTTTCGATCTTTGAAAATGGAAGGAAATCCTAAATTGCTTTATCGGATTGTCAATGCTCGATCGAGCGTGAAACCAGGGGTTTTTCCTGTGCATACTGAGGATGGATTAACAGTTTCAGTAAAGGAAACAGCGGATAATCTCGCTCAATTTTATGCTTAATTGTTTAGTCCGTTAACGATTAGATCAACTGAAGATTTACCGCCATCAAATGTGACGAAATAGCTGACTGAGATCGGGATCAATTCAGCGATTACACAACAACATTTGTGTCTAATGAACCCTAGGAAATGCCCTGGAGCGGACGGAAACACTCCGACTATACTGAAATCCTGTGACCAGCAGCTGTGCGAACCTTCAAGTGAACTGTTTATACACTCTCTAACCGAAGAAATGGTGCCAACAGAGTGGAGGACAGGTGTAATTTCACCTACCTACAAATGTGGTAGACATTCAGATCCTGCAAACTACCATCCTGTCACCTTACTTCCGGTGAGATACAAAGTTCTAGAGCGTATGGGGACGGAAAATATAGTTCATCACTTGAAATCACAAAATATACTATACTATGCTATACTATGCTATACTATACTATACTATACTATGCTATACTATACTATACTATACTATACTATACTATACTATACTATACTATACTATACTATACTATACTATACTATACTATACTATACTATACTATACTATACTATACTATACTATACTATACTATACTATACTATACTATACTATATTATACTATACTATACTATACTATACTATACTATACTATACTATACTATACTATACTATACTATACTATACTATACTATACTATACTATACTATACTATACTATACTATACTATACTATACTATACTATACTATACTATACTGTACTATACTATACTATACTACTATACTATACTACTATACTACTTTATACTATACTATACTGTATACTATCTGAAGTGCAACATGTTTTTCGTAAATCTCGCTCATGCTTGACTGGACCCAAGCGGTTGACGAAGGAGCTAGCATCCACGCTTGCTATCTGGATATGTCTAAAGCTTTTGTTCGAGTTGATCACTTTTGTCTACGACAAAAGCTGAAGCAAGTGGGTATCAGCGGACAGCTACTCGTATGGCATGAAAGTTACCTCAGTGGGCGCAAGGCTATCGTTCGAATCAACGGGGTACAATCACAGGTTATTGATGCCTCTAGTGGCGTACCGCAAGGTTCAGTCCTCGGGCCAGTACTTTTCTTGCTTTACATCAACGACCTACCAGAGACGCTCGCATGCATGCTCTTTGCGGATGACATTAAACATTGGACTCGGATAAAATCAACTGCGTACTGTGTAGAGCTGCAACGTGATTTAGGTGGTCTCCATGAATGGTTGGTACGGAATAAGTTGCCGTTCAATTTCCAAAAGATGCAAGATTTTGCGAATTGGTAAGCCATTCCAGTACCAATATCACTTTAGGCAGACGATTTTGAGCTGGACCTAGTCGGAAGGGGATTTTGGTGTCTGGGTGTGCGGCAGCCTGAAGAATAGCGTGCTTCCAAGCTACTAGGTATGCTGAGGCGGATTTTCAGAACATTCTCACCTGGAACGTTGCCCAACATCATGAAAGCAAACCATGGAGCATGCATCACAAGCTTGGAATCCGTGGTTAAAAAGGATATATTGTTGCTTAATACAATATACCATCGTGCAAACTCGTCCGAGGAACGATTGCAAAAACTGAGACTCCCCACTCCCCATCAAAGACACTTTCGGAGTGATTTGATACCAACATAGTAAATAGTAAATACCACACATCATCCTTTAAAACGTTGATTCGAATACCGTGAGTCACAACATACACACTTCCACTCAGCGATACTACAAATTCCCCACTCCCGTATCAGCTGTCTCCAATATTTTCCTTCTGTACGGATGATGCTTCATACATGGAAATCATTCAGCGTTCGTTGTCGGTTTTTTCGGTGAATTTTCCAGTTTTCAATGCCGTAGAGTAAAGCAAAATAAAATTTGGCAAGTTATTGTAGGTCTCACATCCCAAGGACTCGCAATCCACAAACGGATTCTGGCTGTTTGTCGTCAACTGGCGGGGACAGTAATCTTGAGTTCACTAAGCCTTGGCTAAGTTTCATGAAATGATTGGGCAATAGAACCATTCTTTGAGAGAAAAAGAAGCGTATTCATGCGCTTATTTTTTGATTTTCCTCGAATATGAAATTGAGCGGTTCCTTTCAGTGATTCAACCAATTTGTCTTACCGATTGTATTCAACGGTGTTTTCCAAATATGTGATTCTTCCATTTACTGACACGTAATCGTCAGACACTTAATCTTCAGTCACTTAATATATAATATATATATAAAATATAAAAATAAAATATATATATAAAATATATAGTGTATAACTGGTAGAAAAGCGAAGGTACACCCTTGAACGCTCCAATCAGCCAAATTCACATCTTACTAAGAAACAGACACCAACCCACGGCATAAGGTCATCGAAGATAAAACAATCACTACTGTTCACTATGTCTTTAGAATCTTACAGCAAGAAATCTTTGTATAATTGGAAACATCAAATAGCGCGCACTTGGGAGACGGGAGAGTGCATGTTGGGTCTTTACTTCTTATACTTGTTTTGATGACTGTTGAGTGTCCGCGAAGAGATACGCACTTTGACCGTAATACCATTAGAGTGCTAGTGACGACCGAAGTCAGTGAGGGCAGAGGGAGGGTTTGTATTCAATTCTGTAACATATTTTCTTCCTTTTCGCACCACCGCATTCTTTGCCAAAACCTTTTCTTTGTTGCACTCGTGCTTGTGAAGTGCGAAATTACGTACGATATCATCGTTAGATGTAACTAATCTCGCTCTACACTTGTGTGTGTGACAAACTTATTACATCTCACATTCATATTACCATTATTTGATTGTTTCTCGAACCAAAACTAGTTTCCCATGTAAATTAATGCCCTTCGACCTTTGCTACTTGTACCATATTCAAGAGTTATTGCACACATTTAAATATCTTCTATCTTAAATCATATCTCAAATACCTTCCCTGGGTATTAAGTGACTGGTCACCGATTTTTCTACCCTTTCAGATAGTCAGAAGAGACATACAAGTCCTGAAACTAAAACCAGATCTCGGTACTTTGGGGTGTTTTTCCAATCAAAATGCGTACAAATTTGTCCAAGTTAATGTTTTAAAACCCACTGACGTGTGAAGAGAAAATTGGTGTGATTAAAAAAAGTTTTGTGGCTTAGAATTTCAAAGATTTCTGAACACTTCGACACTGCGGATCCTGTCCCTACCCGATAAGTACAAACCACAAGAAACCTGTCCTGTTGTGTGTATTGGTTCCAAATGTTGTTATAGCCGGGGGTGGCAGTGGGGATAAGCTCCCACTGTTTATAAAATGCTCCCATATGGCGCGCGTCTCAAATAGCCTCTGACAACCAAGTCCAGCTTCTGGCCTGCACGAGTGGCTCCCCAAGTCCGGTGGAACTGCTTCTACCAACAAGAGAAGTGGCGCCTGAAAACCAGCTTGCTTCTGGCAGATGGAGCTCGTTAATATTGGAGGGCATTTCATCTAAGGGAAGGAAAACCATGATTTTAACCTCCGCTGCCTTGCGGGATATCCGATTGCGGACAGTCTTCGGGAACGGTTAGTTGGTGCACACCACCTCTTTCTGGCAACTCCCTGCTGCCTTGCAGGTCGCACTTGGTTGTGCAAAGGCTAGAGAAGCTGACTCGAACAAACGCCGAGTGGTGCTGGGGACGCCGCTTTTTACCCAAATTCCCAAGACTCTTCATTGAAGCCGACTCATCCTCCAGTAGGAGATAGTCACACAAAAGTGAAAAAGTAACTATTGGTCAAACGGTGCTCTATATCTTCTACGTAACATCTTCACATATAAATCACTAAATTTTATTCTACCGTTGAATGCTGTCTTCTATGTTACCGCTCATAGTACAGAAAATTACATTTGTACCGTTGTGGAAATGCTGATGTTTCAACCCATATGGCAGCCATTCTCTATGGACCAATCAAATCATCTGTGCTGCTCAGAGGCGAATACAAACCTGAGCAAAGTTCATCCTAAAGTCGGCACATATCGAAAACCACACTTTTGTTCGAACTTGGTGTGGTAAGTATTGTTTTCTTGCACAAATATTCAACAAATCAATAAATTTTCTCGTTACGACCATTTCAAATGAATGAACCCTGATAACGTTGAATGGAATAGCTTTCAAATGAGATTTCAGCGATTGTAAAGTAGCAGATAAGAAAACACACAGCGATCAGAGACAAAGAATCAAGAATTAAGAATCAAGATTTTATAGTGATAAAAAGCTAATGCTTTACACGTACCATTGGATGACAACTATTGCAAAAAGAAAAATTTAATCCAAATCACATTGTTAATATTTTTCTGGGTTCATGTTGCTTCAATACACCGGGCCAAATTTCCAGGTTTTGTTTGACGTATGCATCCAATTTCAATTTGAAAACATCAATTGTCGTTGCATTCACAACATCTTGCGGTAGCTCATTCCATAGAAAGAGATGGTTCAGATATATCTTCCGCTTGACAACGGAGAAATGCATTCTTGAATAACTACCAGAGTTGTTTCAAGATTTTTTTGAATAATATCCTCAAATTGGACGTTATTACAAGCGATCATCCGGGACATAAACTATGATTCATGATTTTGCCTGCTGATGTGAAAATATTTGCGTTTTGAGCACGATGGCGTTACCCACAGCATCTGGCACGTATTTGTCAAGTGTGTGTTTACGAAAGGAAGGTAGCAAGTCGTATTAGTAATCGGTTGCTCAGAGATACACTGCGTATGCGCGGTGACCTTCGAAATGACATTGGACTGTGTTACAAACGGTTTTCAAACGTTTGCGCTTAAAGGCATAAAAGTAATTCATACGCTTAATAAATCTAATCTTTACTGTCTACACGTGTTGACGGCAAACAGCCATAAGCCAGGTTGTAGACTTTAAGTTTGGAAAAACTTGCTTTTGACCACTCACATTGGAGGCATTGTTTAAAGCGTCATCTGCAAGCTGAGGAGGAGCAGATACAGCTCTTGGCTGCTGAAAGGAGATCACGCCGCCGGCGTGCAACTGACGCCCTACAACCGAGTTCTGACCGGGAGAGATTGTTCCTCCCGAATCGGACTGTTTAGTCATTCAAAAAGCTGTAGAACATGAAAATTCATGCGATTGTGATGTACATCCGTGGTCGACATCGACCGAAGGAAGCCAACAGACTATAAGTGTTGGAGATGTGAACACCAATATACGTCGGTTTTCCATAGGCGATTTGAAAGCTAGCACTGCGGATCACGGAAGCTTCAGAGTAAAAACATTTTAAAGTGATCACTCATTTAAGATGTTTTGCGTCCGTCTTCTATATGTTATTGTGTGGCCATGTGGGTAAAACCGGAAATGGTTGGGTTAAGGTCATTCCAGGTTGAGTCTTGACACCTGGCGAACATATGGAACACCCCGATGACAGAGTCTTGGATAGAAGGTTTCGGCTGTTAGAAATATGCATACATGTTGAAAGTCTTCACGTGAATTGAACGGTGGTATTTGTCGTTTCAACTATCAACGGGAAGTTGGGTAAACTAACTTCCAGATTCTTCTACGAGATAAAGCGTCTCGTTAGATCAGAGACGCACAAACCACATTCTATTTGGTAATTAGCAGTGCAGTGTTTTGTTACAAGGTTGCGAAACTTGAGCTCTGTGCCCTAAATCGTGTTGTGTGGACTCGTATGGCCACCTGGTAACCTGAGACACGACCTTGGAGATGTATCGAAACGTACAGTTCGCGCTTGTTTACAACAGTGATTGTTTACAACCTCCGTGCGTCACCAGCATGTGAGCGGTTGTCATGCGTTTTTCTAGGAGGACTAAGTTTGGAAGAAAATGCAGCAAAGGTTACTGACCTGTGGCAACTGACGACCCTATAAATGCAACATGCATTCAAATGATTGCAGCATCAGCAAACATAGCCGCTTACCTTTGTCAGAATGTGAGAGAATTCTGAGGAATCAAGACTTCTAACTCACACGTTTTACTTCTGCAATCTCAAGTTTGCAATCCGTCTGAGTAAATAT
>JACCGJ010010451.1:0-11086 GCA_013407085.1 Atriophallophorus winterbourni | reverse complement strand
TAATGGCCACTATTCGTCGATATTCAGCATTCATTTAGAACATTTGTTTTCCTCAAGGTCACAGAATGTGGGAATCAAGGGGACCCTATATAACATGTCGTGAGTTCTTTTTAGTGAAGAGGTAGTAAATTACTTGAATTGTTTTTCAAAAAACGTTGCATGTTCTACTTCGATAAGGTGTTTGAAAAGGTAGAAAAAATTTCAGATTTAGTCCAGTGATACAGAAAACAAAAAACTGTACAGGGGACATATAATAGGAAAATATTCGCAGAAATTTACACATGATATCGACGAGATAACTTCGACCGTAATTGTTCAATGAGCAGTTCCCTTTGGCAAAGGTATCGTGAACCAAATGAAATAAATTATTTCCGTTATCACGACGTTTTAGATAGCAGTAAGTTGTGCTTTGAACAAGCCTTTGTGGAAGATTGACGTTTAACGAGATCTTCAGGCAGTGGATGGGAATTATCATCGATTATAGCGTTCATGAGCCAATCGGAAAAGGAAAAATGTTGTTCCAATATTTTACTATAATATCGTCAAAAGGAATAGAGCTCGCGTTTGAAACACAATATTTTGTTAGGAACGAACAAAACAGCTCGAATGGCCGGAAATTCTACACTAATATTTAATAGTGAGGACATTACAAAACAACTCAGTATGGACACATACTCTACCGACATTCTAGAAAGATCGATTCTGTGCGTTATAAAAGTAGTGCTCACGCTGTTGTAATTTATCTCGAAATTCGGTGTAAAAACTCGTTAATTAACAATCGATTTAAAAAACATAAGAATATATAATCACCAGAAGAGAATACAGAATCTCAAAATTCCTAAACAGATTTACTCGTAAATTGCATGTCGGGATTCCATTATGACCGGGAAAGCGACCTCAAAGTCGAATCTCAGTTCAGAACATTCGCAAATATATTTCAATTCGATTTTCTTCTTACTGATGACGATCTGAAAACACGGCCGCTGCTTTGAATACTGTGGACGATGGAACACAAAATGCCTATAATGTTTCGTCAAAGAAGCCACCCAACTCTTTTAGTCTTGACGAGATCATAAAATTGTTAGAGAAAATGTTGAAATGATTTTATTCATGGTTACTTATGCTCAACCACGACCCAATATATAGATCACATATCCAGCACGATAGAATGTTAGCGAATGGCGAACCTAAAACGGGATCGGACTCAACTTGAACAGAATCCACCCGAGAGTAAACCTGAAGTGACAAAAACTAAAACCACGCTTTCAAAAAAGAAGACAAAATGCGAACATTCAAAAAGGTGTGGGTCAGCTAGAAAACTTATGCTGGAATAGTGCTGTACCAATTACATACCCAGAATCACACCTGAAACTACCAATACCCTACGCTTTGCTAGAAAGTGTTGAGGAATAACTGTAGAAACAACTGTTTAAAACATCGCAAAGCGTCCATTAGATTACATTGAAATTTCACCGAAATATTTAGTCACAAAATTAAACTGTACAAATGAACTACAACTTCCCGTGTCACAACCACCAGAGTGCCTTCAGAGAAGATGATATCCAGGCTGTAAGTGACGATATCCAAATGGCTCGAAATTCCAAACTATAATCGTTTCCGACCCGTTGAGAGTTACGCGCAAGAATTGTCCAAACGTTGCAAAACCAATTTATTCGTAATGAACAATTTTCTATAAATAGCGGTACTAAACAAATATACACAAATGCAAAAAATTAACTCAACACTGAAAATCCGGGATTAGTTTCAATAACATTTCCGAACGAGCCAACAAATGGCGGTAAAGATTAAACAAAAATAAGAGGGGTGTAAAAAAGTTGTAGACAATTTCTGGTAAAATATTTAAAAACATCAAAAAACGAATGTGTATAATTTGTTGGGAGCACAAAATAGGGAGTCCAGACAAGCCAAATAATTACGAAAGTTAAATGTAAATGTCATATTTACACTGCCACCCGAAAGCCACGCGGCTTCAAACACACAACATATCTTCACATCTGGCTATACCCTGGAGAAAATCGTGTAAACGCACATGTGTACACCGCACATGTGACAATTCGGAACGATATAAAATCCCATCTACAAAATTGAAGTTAACTACTCATAAGTATTTGAAAATCAATAATATTGGCGACCACGTCGGCACTCACTGACGACCCGGTAATCAGAATATCAGTCATCGACGCTTGGGCATAACCACACACGTCTTGTGTAGAAAAGTCAAGATCAGAGCGACAGATGTGTATTCACTACACCTCAACAAACATATGAATCATCATGGGAATTACAATAGAGAGATAGACACACTGACAGCTACTGCATTCTGATTGGACAATGAGTATTCATGCTGAAAGCCACTCCACATCCTTCCGTTTTTCAAACGATCGGCTCATCGACATCTTGCGCGTGACAATTGAATTTATATCGTTCACTTGACCGAGGCAAAGTTCTTCGAGCTTCGCGAAGATTGTTCCCCAGTCATCTGCGTCTTCGTTCGCAACAAAAGTGAAACACTGTATAAACTCCGTCGCCTGTTCACCAAGCGCATTCCTCCGCGTCACAATTTGATACACTTTATCGGTATTCGTCAGATTCGCCAACGTCCGAAAGTCGCTGAAGTGTTGCTTCCACAGTTTCCATCTCTCGTTCACTTGACCGAGGCAACGTTCTTCGAGCTTCGCGAAGATAGTTTCCCAGTCATCTGCATTTTCGTTCTTATCAAAGGTGAAACACTGTATGAAATTCGTCGCCTGTTCACCAAGCGCATTCCTCAGCGTCACCATTTGATACGCTTTGTCGGTATTCGTCAGATTCGCCAACGTCCGAATGTCTCTAAACTGTTCCTTCAACCGTTTCCATCTCTCTGCCAATCCTTCATCGCCTTCCATTGAGTGTTGCCGGTGGTCGAACATTAAAACCGCTAAAACGGGCGTTCTCAGTTCTATCCGACGTTTTCTCGTCGATCACCCTCGTCACCATGTAGAAACGTCAAGATCAGAGCGACAGATGTGTATTCACTACACCTCAACAAACATATGAATCATCATGGGAATTACAATAGAGAGATAGACACACTGACAGCTACTGCATTCTGATTGGACAATGAGTATTCATGCTGAAAGCCACTCCACATATTGTACCTCATATTTAATTATAATGCGTATGCTTTGGAAACAAAAGGTCGAAGCCATCTATAAACAATTTAACATGTCAACAACACATCTTTAAGTACCGGAGCCGTCTATAATTTCAAATGTTTCAAACATGTGATGCATGAGCAAATCATGGGTGGCACCTTCGCCGAGTTAGACCTTTTGCAGGTGTACAGGTGTCATGTTGACTGCACTGAGCCGCGCTTCCATTTATCCGGTTGAAGTTATAGCAATATTCATTTGCATATTTGGTGTTCATCGGTCTCAAGGGGTGCATAACGCATGTGGCGCATGCTCCTTGGTCCGTTATCGCCGGATGATAGCATGGACGAGCATGTGATCCGTGGCCGAATAAAATGAATGCAACACGCATAAGGGCGTGTGCAATCATGGCCTGCAATTAAATATTTTTTGGGATAAGGAGCTTCTGGTAACAGCTCACTGAAACAACTGTTGACAACCTGACATAATGTCTCGGTTATGAAAGTACGCATTGTAGGTAACGCTCGACAAAATGACAGCCCTACCGCAGTGCTCATGATCATCCTTTTTATATCATCATAACGTTTTTACTCAGGGTAAGTATTCAACTGAACGATACGTGACATTACATGATTATAGATTATTTCGTTTTCATGAATGAATAATTAGTATGCTATAAATCTATGTTTCTTTTCATCCAAAATTTTGTATCTTGACTGCAAAGAATGCCCATTGCACTGAATACTCAAATTTATAGGCGAAGATAATCGAAACAATTGAGCTCATACAGCAGCTCACTCCTTTAACATACGTCAGCTCATGATAGCGGGCAATCCACTGTTGGTTGGGCTCCACCAATGGAAGTAATGCAGCTAGAAAAGTATTTGCTTGCGACACTTGTGGTCAGACAATAACGAATGTCACTTTTTTGGAGCGAAGCGAAGTGCGAAGCGAATTTTCGAAGTGCCCTAACTGCCCTTCGCGACAGCGAATAGTATCAAAGCAAAGCAGTTCGCAATGGCGAAGCGAAGCGAATATTCGCACTTCGCTATAACGAATATTAGCGAATAATCTTCGCTCAACTTCGATGTAACCCAAAAACTTCGTTTTCGACAAAAAACCTTGCTTTAATTTGCTATAATTCGCTAATATTCGTTTAAATTCGCCTTATTTCGCTGAAATAAAACGAATTCCGAAATAAATTATTTTTTGACCATGAAAGAACTTTTATTTGACAAGAGATGAGTTTTTCATGAGCTTTGGAATTGTAAATATAAAAATCTGTGTTTTCTCAAAGGAAATTAGGCTCCTCCTCTGACTCTGTCTCTGAGACCGGGGTTCTGGACCTGGACCTGGTGCCGGAACTGGTCCGGCTGCCTCCAGTCAGAGGGGAGTAGGCCCCCGCCGTGAGCTCCTGGGTGTCGACAAACTCAGGTACCCCTGGTTGGAGCGGCTGGTCCACATGTCACTGGTGAATCCAACTCCCATGAGGTTGGCCAGGTCCTTGGCGAGCTTCTTCTCCATGGCTTTCTCTACATTCTCGAAGAGGAGGGTACAGATGTGCCTGGAAAACATGATCTGCCTGGGGATGTTGATTTTCGGGTCCAGCGACTGAGAATACCTGGAATAATAGCGAAGGTATTAGCGATATATCCAAATTATAGTGATTTTTAATCGGAAAATAGCAATATATAACAAAGAATAGCGAAGATTAAGCGAAGTATAGCAAAGTAAAATCAAAATTATCTTTCAAGTAAGAAGGTAACAACTTGTAATTGTCCTCAGCTGGAGAGGACTGTTCGGGTTGTACTTCTTGGGAGCGCTGGCGCTGCCGCCGGACTTGTAGTACTGGGTGATCGGGGTCATTGATAGCCTTCTTGAAGAGGTTTTGGATGACTCCCCGAACTTGACTCGCCAAGAGCTGGACTGGGACTGCTGCTGCTTCTTCTGGGAAAGAAAATAAAGAAAAAACAGTTGAGCTTCATTTCCAACAAACTATTGCAAAGTATAATGATGTTCATGCACAGTATTTGAAAGTACTAAGCGATCTATATCAAAGTATATGGCAAGATATTGCGAAGTATAGCAAAGTTCAAACAAAGTTTAGCGAAGGTTGCGTCAAACTGAGTCTAACTCACCTTTTCAGTCTCCAACTTGGCCTTCTGGTTCAGAAACTGCTTAGAAACGTCCGGATGCTTCGACATGATGTGGCAGACCATTCCTTGGGGGGTTCCCTGAGGCCGGGCAATGGACTGGCCACAATCCTCGACTTGGCAAAGAGCGCGAACTTCTCTTTCCTTCGCACCTTTCTTCACAGCCTCCTTCTTGAAGAAGTTCCAGATCGGTGATCTGGTAGGCTTGTGCCGGTAGGTGGTGTGATGAAAGTCGTCATCATCATCATCATCTGACGGCGGCGGAGACCTCTTTCTTGAGGACTTGGGAGTCCACGGGTCTTTGGACGGCAGCTTGACTTTGAGGGTCGGGCTCCTCTTGGACTTCTTGGCCGAGGCCGAGTCTTTGTCCTTGTCCGACTTGTGATGCGTCTTCGGGGGGCTCATGATGAAACTATGATGAGACAATTAAATTTTCATCCTATTTATAGCAGACAATAAATAGCAGACAAAATATTAAAGTACAAAGAAGAACAACCCTTTGTCTACTGACCGTAACACTAGTTACCACCTCAAATGTTAGCTTATAGCAAATAAACAAGCAGTCTGTTGCTAACTGGCTTACGTCGGTACTTTCAGTCACCATCGGAGTTCACTTGTCTGGCGGTGTCTATCAACAAGTGTCAACATCCAAAACAATTCCCGTAGAAGGGTTAAAATATTAAAGTACAAAAACGAAGACTTCGCTTTTAGCGAATACTTCGCTAATATTCGTTTACGGCGAAGTTTGAACTTGCACTTCGTTTTAAGCGAAGCGAAGTATAACGAATTTTTAGCGAAGTTTATTTTTGCCCTTCGTCATGGCGATAGCGAAGCGAATATTCAACAAAATTCGCTTCGCTTCGCAAATTCGCTTCGCTTTAAATCCCAAAGCGAACTATTCGTTATTGTCTGCTTGTGGTTGCCTTGGCTACAAGACAAACGTTTAAAAACCCAACATCAAAAGTCTTAATTCGAACTGGACATTTTGTTGTAGCGTGCCGTTCTACAACCGTTTATTCGAACCAAATTGATAATTCTAACAACAAAGGTGAAACTGACGAGAAAAATATCGATTGTATCTCATCGTTTACTGCAGATTAATAGGAAAACTATATAGCCATCGGAAAAGATTTTGCTGTGCGGTCGCATTTTTTGTTCTGACACTTTTGGTAATATCTTCGCCGAATATACTCGGATTTATTCCATTCGAAAAATTCTGTGTTACTTCCGATCATATCTATCGGAATTTATTCTTTTTGCTATTGTAAACTGATTTCACAGCAAAGTTGCCGTATCGGCGTTAATATCTCAGTTTGCTCATCGCTAACTATTCTACGGTTTTTGCTATCATTGCAAAAATCGCGTCGAGATACGCATTTTCATACCTGTATGTGTATTATACCCTGTTTGGTTAACGAGTTATAGTGGATTATTTGCCAAAATGACGAAATCACGAGTCCCAAAGCAGCCACCTCGACACGTCGACCTAACGCCCGTCACTCAGCCGAACAACCCACTTCAGGCTACTAATATCACGAGCAGACAATAACGAATGTCACTTTTTTGGAGCGAAGCGAAGTGCGAAACGAATTTTCGAAGTGCCCTAACTGCCCTTCGCGATGGCAAATAGTATCAAAGCGAATATCCGAAGTGCACTTCGCCATAACGAATATTAGCGAATAATCTTAGCTCAACTTCGATGTCACCCAAAATCTTCGTTTTCGACAAAAAAACCTAGCAATAAATTGCTATAATTCGCTAATATTCGTTTAAATTTGCCATTCTTCGCTGAAATAAAACGAATTCCGAAATAAATTATTTTTTGACAATGAAGAACTTCTATTTGACAAAAGAGGACTTTTTCATGAGCTTTGGAATTGGAAATATACAAAACCTTGTTCTCTCAAAGGAAATTAGGCTCCTTCTCTGACTCGGTCTCTGAGACCGGGGTTCTGGACCTGGACCTGGTGCCGGAACTGGTCCGGCTGCCTCCAGTCAGAGGGGAGTAGGCCCCCGCCGTAAGCTCCTGGGTGTCGACAAACTCGACATCCTCAAGGTTGGTCTCAGGGTCATCCTGGTCCTTGAGCTGCTGCTGACTCTGAGTGCTAGTACCTTCGCCATTGGTGAACTCCTGGATGCGGAGCTTCATCCTCTTCATGTAGGGGAGCACTCTCTCGTAATTGTCATGAATGTAGACGAGCTTCTGTACCCTTTCGTTGTTCAAAAGGTTTCGGGTGAGCTTGGTCACGAGTCCAGCTTCCGAGAATACCCTCTCTGATGAGGCCGAGGTTGCCGGGATGGCGTAGACCATCCTGAAAGAAATGAGACAGGTTTAGTATTTTGTATTAGGTTCCAGGGGGTGCAAAAGTTAAACTACTATTTCGAAGTTTAACAATACTATATCATAGTATAGCAATACTACATCTAAGAATAGAAAATAATATATCGAAGTATAGTGAATAATATCGAAGTATGGCGAAGTTTAGCGAATATTATAGCGAAGTATGGCGAATAACGAGAATAAATTATAATCCAACGGAAAATAAGTGACCTTTAACTTTGAAACAACTTACTGGGCGACTTTGGCGAGTAGAGGGAGCTTCTTGGCCTCCATCTTCCAGTACTGGAGCACGTCGATGTCCTTCTTTTCCAGGGGAGACGCCATCCACTCATTCATCTCATGACATAGGAAGGAACTGGGGCTGGTTGAGACTGGGACTGGGACTGGTCGACGCTGCCAAAGGCCAATTCCGGATCAAGATCAAGGTCATGGTGCTCTCGGAGAAAACCTTCAAGATCTTGGCAAGCGGGTTCCGGCATTTGAATGGATGGTGGAGCGGCTGGGGCCAAGTTGGCCAAGAGCAACTTGATGCTCTGCTCGCACTCGTAGAAGAGGTGACCATGAGACCTGGTCCTGAGGTACACGGCCTTCTGAGTGGGGTTCAGGTAGTGCGCCATCTGGTAGAGGTCCACGTTCCTGCCCAGCTCGGGAACTCTGATCTTGATCTCCTCCTGGAACTTCTTGATGAATGCCTTGGTGGCATCCTTAAATTCGGCGAACGGCTTGATCATGGAGGCGGACATCATAGCAATCTTGGCCATGTCCGGAATAACATGCTGCAGGGTGGGTGTCTCATCTGCCTGGAGACGTTTGCTGACCTCCTTGATCTGCTCTAGTTACCACCTCAAATGTTAGCTTATAGCAAATAAACAAGCAGTCGGTTGCTAAGTGGCTTACGTCGGCACTTTCAGTCACCATCGGAGTTCACTTGTCTGGCGGTGTCTATCAACATGTCAACAAGTGTCAACATCAAAAACAATTCCCGTAGAAGGGTTAAAATAGTAAAGTACAAAAATGAACACTTCGCTTTTAGCGAAGACTTCGCTAATATTCGTTTACGGCGAAGTTTGAACTTGCACTTCGTTTTAAGCGAAGCGAAGTATATCGAATTTTTAGCGAAGTTTTTTGCCCTTCGCCATGGCGATAGCGAAGCGAATATTCAACAATATTCGCTTCGCTTCGCAACTTCGCTTCGCTTTAAATCCCAAAGCGAAGTATTCGTTATTGTCTGATCACGAGATCCAACATACGGAAAAAAGTCGATCGATCAAGCGACACGGAACCAACTTGACCTCGTTGCCAAGGACCTGGATCCGGCGAACGCAACAAAGTCACGGCCGACCCAGCAGATATCACGCATCTCAACACTGAAAATTTTCACGAGGTCTTTGAGTAACGTTTCTGACACAGAAGCTTCGTCAGATAGGGGACACAGCGTCTATCTAGAAAATGTGGCAATATTGAGCCGCGGTATTAAACCGTATAGTGAACGCCTACATGCGGAGGCGGTCGAAATTACCAAGGCAGGTCGACTGGCAATCAATATGGCAGAAATCTCCGCAATCTGGCGCTCGGCACTGATGAGAAAGTAAATAGTTTTTATTCACCTCATACATACTAGTTAATTCGATTTTGGTTTTTCTTCGAAAATAGTCTTATCCAGACAATAAAGAATACTTCGCTTTGGGATTTAAAGCGAAGCGAAGCGAATATTCGCTTCTATAGGCTGTCTAGCGGTGAGGTCAAATAAGTGGTGATGGGTTGACTACTACTTAATCATGTTCCCTGTCCTGACTATCACCCTTGGTCTGACGAAGCTTCTGTGTCAGAAATGAAATGGTAAATGCCCCTGATTCGATAGAATTAATACAAAATTAAAAGGTTATAGGCACCTGATATATCTGTGTTCGTTGCAGAGCTAAATCCTTGAACGATGACGATACTTTTGAAGCCAAATTAGAAAATAGAATGGCTGGTTTCGAGTTGAGCCTTCGGCGCGTGGAGGAAATATTGGTAAATCATGTGAGTACTCAAGTGATCACTGATGTAATCCATCATATCAATACAACGATTTCGGAACCACCACTGAAGGAATCTGATACTAAGGCTATTGGTGTGACAAAATAGAAGGGATAATCTCGTGTTGGAATTAGATAAAAATAACCGCGGCCGTAGGAAATACTTACAGAGATTTGCTGTTATGATATACCTCATCTGTACACTGTATGGCGGCTGTACCCGACTCAAAAAGTCATGCCCCAAATGGTTCAAATTTTAAAAAGTTTGACTTTCCAAAACGCAAAATGAACTCCCCATGCGCACTGAGCGTGATATGTACGAACGTTAGCGAGTCCAAAGAAAGCGTGTTTGATAGCCAAAAGAAACACAACACAGAAATTGGGGACTTCACAACATGGCTATTGTTTCCCGATCGGTATCAAGCATACGTCAGTGTCTTGCGGATCTTAATCTTGCCATTATTTCTCGAATATTCCGCACTTTCTCGATCTGTGCATTTTAAGAAACTTAAGTTTATTCCGGCAACTTAAACCTAAACTTTGTTCGAACTGACACACTTAGTCTGACGAATCTTCAGTTTGAAGCAAAACTGCTTTACACGACTCGTTATCATGTTAGAACTCAGAACTGAAAACTCAGAAATTTTTATGACAGAACAAGCAGTAAGCCTAACAATAACCACGGGATGAAGGTATATGGAGTAAAAATACAAAATCTCTTAAAAATCATTAGGGATTAGTCACATACCGCATATTTCGTCATATACTCATTCAGTTTACGAGCTAAAAGATTCCGAGCGTGTGGTTTCTTCAAGCAAAACGTTCGAAGTCAAACAAATTCTTACCGGGATAAAATTTCGACGAATGCCGAATGCTTAAAGCCTTTGGATGTATTCATGTTCGAGTAAGGCCATGGAGCTTTAGCAGGTGTTTAAGGGGATAGTTCCAGACAATAACGAATACTTCGCTTTGGGATTTAAAGCGAAGCGAAGTTGCGAAGCGAAGCGAATATTGTTGAATATTCGCTTCGCTATCGCCATGGCGAAGGGCAAAACAAAACTTCGCTAAAAATTCGGTATACTTCGCTTCGCTTAAAGCGAAGTGCAAATTCAAACTTCGCCGTAAACGAATATTAGCGAAGTCTTCGCTAAAAGCGAAGTGTTCATTTTTGTACTTTATTATTTTAACCCTTTGTCTACGGGAATTGTTTTTGATATTGACACTTGTTGACACTCGACTGGCTCTAAAAAGAGTCCTGCGAGGATCACATGACAGACACCGCCAGACAAGTGCTCTCCTATGGTGACTGAAGGTACCGACGTAAGCTAATGAGCAACCGACTGCTTGTTTAATTGCTATAAGCTAACATTTGAGGTGGTAACTAGAGTTACCGTCAGTAGACAATAGTTGTACTTTTTTGTA
>JACCGJ010010450.1:0-10097 GCA_013407085.1 Atriophallophorus winterbourni | reverse complement strand
AAAACTGAATAAGGGACACGGGGTGTAGGTAATGAACAAATGTCCCATTTCGATGATCTTGCTGGACCGAAAGAGGAATTTTCCAGACATCGACGCGGATTCATACACCGCCCACCAAAATTCCTCAAAATCTGAAAAGCAAGTAGAGGCACAAACAATGAACTGCGGGGCTCTCCTCTACCTGGCTACCCGAACCGTGTACCTGCGCAACCAATGACAGCGACTCGACGATCAAATGTTTGGTGGTATTTCTGGAGTTGGCAGACCCGCCTCCCACCTAATAACATTTGCCTTCAACGTTCGTCTTCGCGTGCAACCGGCAGACTGAATGCTTGGTGGTACTTCTGGGGTCAGCAGATCCGAAAACCCGCCTCCCACCTTAAGCACCAGCCCCCGGGCCCGACACCCAGGTACAGTAGAATAAAGCAAGTGACTTTATTTAGTGGCGAGTCACACACGCCACGTCGCATCACCATCACTGGACACATGTGGCTTTTTATAGGGAAATAGTTTGCCAGACTAAGACCCACCACGTCCTCCGGTTCTGCCACCGTTCCTTACAAGAAGCTTATGCGCGCATTCCCAGCCGAACGAGCCTTGTGTATTTCATCCTCAAATAGCGACATCTTGCGCCATCTAAACAACTCTAATCTGCAAATTAAAATAAGTGTATCCGGTGTCCGAAACACAAATGGCTTATCGGGTACACAACCGAACGTCTTGCGCCACTCATATGAATAGTCACGCCGACCATCAGTCGCCCCCACTTCGGCTGATTCACTGTCATGTGAACCAGGCCTACTATTCGTTTTGGCAGATTTGGTGTCAGGTGAACCAGGCTTAATCTCCATCTGATCCGAATTAGTGTCGGAATCTTCAGTCACAAAATCCGACTGAACTAATTCGGTGTCATGTGAACCAGGCCTACTTTTCATGTGGGCTGATTTGGTGTCAGGTGGGCCAGGCTTAATCTCCATCTGATCCGAATTAGTGTCGGAAAATTCAGTCACAAAATCCGACTGAGCTAATTCAGTGTCATGTGAACCAGGCCTACTTTTCATGTGGGCTGATTTGGTGTCAGGTGGGCCAGGCTTAATCTCCATCTGATCCGAATTAGTGTCGGAAAATTCAGTCACAAAATCCGACTGAGCTAATTCGGTGTCATGTGAATCAGGCCTACTTTTCATGTGGGCTGATTTGGTGTCAGGTGGGCCAGGCTTAATCTCCATCTGATCCGAATTAGTGTCAGAACCTTCAGTCACAAAATCCGACTGAACTAATTCAGTGTCATGTGGGCCAGGCCTACTTTCCATGTGGGCTGATTTGGTGTCAGGTGGGCCAGGCTTAGTCTCCATCTGATCCGAATTAGTGTCAGGAAATTCAGTCACAAAATCCGACTGAACTAATTCAGTGTCAGTTAACTCAGCTTCACGAGAACAACCGACAGCACAAACGTCAAGACCCATCAAATTTACATCAATAGAAACTGTTTCTTGGCACTCAACGATGCTACCATGCCTTGCTATGGAATCCTTTTGATGCTCACGATGCGCATGACTTGCCGATGCAGCAATCTTAGCCCTTTTAACCTCCTGTTCAGCCTCAAGCACTTCCAGTTTTAGGAGTTCAAGGCGCAATTTAGCCTTACGAACAAGGATTTTTGAATCAATCGTTGAACCCCTTAAGCTACCACGAGAGCCCACAACAGAACAATGAATGCGCTCACCTGCGGTGTCTTCCGTTTCATTATCGACCAACTGTTGGGAAGATTTGGTCTTTGCGACAAAACTTCGGGTAACAGGCATATTGACGTCAGCGAATTCGACGTTGAGTACTGTATTTTCTCCAATTGAGACAAATAAGGTCCAAACCGAATTCCAACGTTGAGTACTATCAATTTGAGTACCGTCCCAATGTTCCAAACGAAGCAATTGATTACTGTACCAATGTTCCAAACGAAGCAATTGAGTACTGTATTTTCTCCAATTGAGAAATTACGGTCCAAATCGAATTCCAACGTTGAGTACTGCCAATTTGAGTACTGTCTCAATCTTCCAAACGAAGCAAATTGAGTACTGTATTTTCTCCAATTGAGACAAATAAGGTCCTCATTTAAAACACAACGGATGAATGTTATGTTTGAGTGTGCTGCTGGCTCACTGTGTGCTAGCGAGAACCACAACCGTAACATAACCGGTCTACTGACTGATTGAATGAATATCAGAATGTCTGAACAGTGAGATAACATCATGCACTCGCGACCCATAATGATTGCTGTTCAATCAATAGTGCATTCACTAACACATGAAAACATTGTAAAAGACACCAGATTCCGGGTATAGGAAGAGCCGAACATGTAATGTTCCAACGATAACCTGTTCTTGAAAATATACTAAGGAGAACATTAGTAAGTTTCAAACGATGTGCAATACGTCAAGTTTGGTCAAATCAGACCATCGCAGCAAGGGTATTCACAGGACGAACAAGATGGAAGTGACAAACTTTGGAGAAATTTTCGAGTTATTCGGTGCGATTAATAGATTTGCAGAAATATTTATAAGCTATCTGTGTGCTAATATTTGTCGTTTGCGTAACACTAGATTGAGAAACATCACATAAGGCTTGATACCTACGCCATGTTGTCATCAAATATAAAAACCTATTCTATGGTGAGATGAAATCATCAAGTTACCCACTAGGAAGGCCTCACTTGCGGTATAAAAAAGTTTGAATGTTTTACAATTTTTTCTACGTGTTTTGAAGAATTTGTTTTTGATGGCTCACTTTGAAAGCATTGTTTAAAGCGTTATCTGCATGCTGACGAAGAGCAGCTACTGCTATGGGCTGCTAAATGCTTATCACCCCGTCAATGTGCAACTGTCGCCAATCGTAATGAGCGCAGCGGAAGATATTGTTCCTCCTTGTCTGGAAGATTTTGACATATAAAACATATTGAAACACAAAGCCGTCATACGAATTTGATGTGAATCTGTGGTTGATATCGAATGAAGGCGACCAAAAGCAACTCAAGACATTGAAATATAAAATTTTAGTAGAAACTAAAGTCCATGTTAACCTGATTCCAGCCTACAAAACTAGTCTATTTCATAAAGTTTACTCTTAGTTTAATGCTTGGGCATTTGATTTCGTTCGTGTAACATCCCACAATCCCGATTAGAATGCCGATGTCGGTTGATTCCCCAAAACGATTTTTCAAAGCAGAAATCGTAGGCTCAAAGTTGATCATTCTCTCTCTCAGCGTTTCTTAATTGGGTACTTACGATCAAAATGTCATTCTGAAACATAAAAATTAATTGATAAACCTATAAGAATACTTCTGATTTTCAAATAATTTTACCAGATTTCTGTTATCTCGAATTAATTGCGGTCTGCACTGGTTGTTGCAATCTGATCAACAACTGCTTACAAGTATAACTTCGATTATCACTTACCCACTGTTTCAATGCTCACTGAACCTAATCTTACGTTCTACACCTGATGACGGCAAACAGCCAAAAACCGGTAGTGGTTTGTAAGTGCGAAGATGTAAAAAACACATCACTTTTGTCATCCATGAGCGCCTTGAGTGCTTGACCACGAATCAATATGTGATTCTGTGTTTGAACATACTTGATAGTCGTACGAACCCTATGCAAAAGTGACATTCAAGTATTACCTGGTTTACCATTTATCCACTGTTTCAAGGCTCGCTAAACCTAATTTTACTCTATCCAGATGATGACGGAAAACAGCCGGAAACCGGTAGTAGGGTGTAAGTGCGATGATGTGAGCAATACATTACTATGAGCGAAGTACGTTTGCCAAATTTCTTACTTTGACCACACACAACTAAATCAAAATTGTAAAACGAACATAATCACAAAACGAAAAGGAATGTGAGCCTTTTGGACACGTTTTTCCTCTCGTCAAGCCGGAAGATGGAAAGTAGACAGGGAAAAACAATTTCATATGTGCTTCAAGTAAATCAGACGAAATAGTTTCTGAGTTGGAAACAGCACACTTATCGAACTAATGTTGAATGCAGAAAAACATATATGAAAAGAAGCCAAATATGTTGATCGTGTGGTTGGTAGGTGGTATCATGAGGTGATCTTATGGTGGTTGTAACTGTATAAACAATGGACAGACAAGTTTAGCAAACGCTTCTAATCATTTCAATACATCAACATAACTTTTAGGAGAAACAAGTTTGAGACGGCTCACACTCACTGCACGTACACAGGAACACACAACTGGTTATTCATTGTTTGCAATATCGGGTGTTAATATCAGCAAGCCTTGAATCAGTGATAAAGCGGTAAATAAAAATTTAGATTTAGAAGTGATTGCAGATGACATGGGTAAATCTAACACTTGGAAGACCAATTCACACATTGGATCTGATTTCGAACGATGAAAACAATAAAAAATAAACAGTTAATTTGTATGGCTGCTTCTGAGTTACTGCATAACCCATTTCTGACTGTAAACGTTCATCAGGCGTGGATAGTAATATTGGGTACAGTAAATCTTGAAAAAGTGGTAAAGTCATATACTATATTACAGATAATAATACTAACTATTTGACACCTAGCATTTGAGTGATTTATCTACACAGTATATCCAAATGGAATGAAAGAATTATGTAGTGGCTTGTTTGAATATATAACGCGCTAAAATTATCGATCTAATTGCATGAGATTAAATAAAGTGATGCGTTCGTTTCATAGTATGATAAAACACAGAAACAGGCGACTAAGCTTCAGCAAATTAACTATTGCATGCAGGCTACCATTTTGACCGCTAGGACGTCAATGTACTGCAGTGAAAGTAGAAAACACGATGGTTAGTAGACACGCACTCAGCAATTTATTGAGGTAAAAATCTCTACCGTATGACATTCAGTGCATTAACGAATGAACAATTATTTAAAGTACATTTTTATTGATATTTAGTAGAAGGTTTTCATCCTATTCACATATTGTCAGACTTTTACTCATGCTCTGTGAGCCACATTGTTATGAGTAAATTGGTCAAACGATGGGCTTTGTATCTACATGACCGGAGAGCCTTTGGATTTCATTAGGTGTTTTCGGGTAAGATGAATTTGAGGTGGTCCATAAAGAGATATTCCATATCCTGACTATCGACCTTGATCTGATAATACATGTTCGCTGTAGGCTAACCGAATCCCAAACACATAAAAATAATTTATTATTTTTATAAAATTATCTTTAAAATATTTCGCATTTGTGGATGAATATAAAACGTGTCATGTTTTTATGCAAATTGCAATTTCATTGATGGAGCCGATCAGTTAGTCGTGCCAGTCGACCTTTGATGTCACTGATAAAGTCACTCACGACTCTCTGAAACCAGTCCAGATCATTTCCTATTTTATTAATTTGGTTCTTAACACCTTTGAGTTTCTTTTGAATACGATTTGACATCCGGGATTTTTTCTCGATTTTATTTGTATGTCGTGGGCTTATCAACCTTTTTTTCTGTTCATTGGTTTTCTGTTTTTGTTCCACGATGGAGTCCTGTATGTTCGCTACTTTTGGATCTGAAATGCATGGTAACGTATCAAAAGTGCTCATCCAAACAATCGCAATATTGCATTATTGTTACTAATTTCGTCATCCTGTATTCAAGCAAAACTAAGTTCATTTTGAAATCATTGTTAATCACATTGGTGCTGTCAAGTCGATTTAACTAATAAGAAAAAGTACCATTTCGTGGACTGCATTGGAACACAATGGAATAATAGCATATTATTACACCGTTAATTTCGCAATAGTGTGATGTCGTGTAATCTTGTGATGCTCATGCACCATACTTTTAACTTCTAACTTAGTTAAACTTCAAAATCCAACCCTATAACATATAGAAAACTTTTCAGAAAGCATTATTCTCGTGGTTGGGTGATCAACTGTAAGATCACCAGGCCCGAATTAATGTAAACGGAGCGTTATCTCAAACGTTCAAAATCGCCAGCCGTGTCGAACAAGGATTCATGCTAGGCCCACTCCTCTTTCGTTTATACATGAAAGATTATCGCCTCCAAAATAATCTGTTTGCGGATGATATGTAAATTTGGACGCAAATCAGTTCTGAAAATGATTGTAAGAAACTGCGAAGGGATAAGGACAACGAGTCAACTTGTGCGGCCACGAATGATATGATATTCAACATACGGAAAAGTGAAATGCGACACGTTGGCATTAGTTTTCCTTGGACATATCGATTGATAATCAAAAACTGGACACGGAGCTCGCTGCATAAATATCTTGGAGTATGGATTAGTGGGAATCTTAAGAACGAGGTGTACACTCTGAATATATATCAACAGGCAAACAGATTTTTTGGAAGTTTCTGGTAACGTTACCAAAGTTAATGAACGTCTACATTCGCACCACGATGGGGTATGCAGTAGATTTCTGGGCAATTTAGTACTTTGTTCATGATTATCGGTTTAAGCACTTATAGTATGTGTTCGGGCACACGTGAGTGAACAAAAGGGTCTGTTTTACAACGGACGGATTAGCAACGGCAACATCCATAGTGTACCGCAATATCACTCACTACAACATGCCATTTGGTAACTGCCAATTATTTCAGAATCTTCTACTTCGTGTTCCATGGAGCGACCGACCGACAAATAACACCTCTGAAAAGAAAGGAAGCACGGTGCTATTTTGAATGTGTTAGGCCGAACTCAGAACCTATAAAATATTAAAAGAAATATATTGTGGTGCTCACATCCGCCGTAGTTATACACAAAAACCAGATTCTGGATATTTGTTTTCATCAGGTGAAGACAGTAAGAGCAGGTTCAGTGAAATATTTCAATTGTGCATAATTTCAAAATAAATATAATGAATTTGAACACAAGGATTTCGTGATTCTTATTCTGGAATCTTGGTGAATTATTCTCGAGACATTGCATTTAAGAAATCTTTAATACTCGGGGCAATCGTTATAAGCTTCGTTTGAATGGACAATAAATCCATGACGCGTTTATCTTCAAAATAGCGTGCATATCCTGATTTTACTGTCTCTGCCTGAATAGTAAAAACGGCACGATACAGGTCGTGTTGTGCGTGCGTGTGATAAAAATTAATGCCAACTTAGATCTTTGTTCAAAACGATGGGTTCAACACCATCTGTACGTTCGCGAGCTCTTCGTTTTGAACATGTTGATTGGACTGAACGTTTCTAACATTGGATTACAATCGCAAATTATTTACCATTTTCCACTGTTTCGAGACATGCGGATCTCGATAGTACTGTCGCTACCTGATGATCGCAAATGACAAGACAGATTGTTTATTTCCTATTAGAATTGTTAGCCTGGAAGGTTCCACTCAACATACATTGGAAAACCACCACCATCCAGCACAAGTGTAGAACAGTAAACCCTAAAGATCCGGCATACGCAACCATGAACCCACAAGCTATTGACTGAGAAACAATGAAACGGAATAGCTGAGCTAATTATAAAACAGAAGTAGAAGAATAACGCAAGTAGCTATTTAACCATGCCGAAATTATTATGGTCGGTGAAACAAGCACGAATTGGTTAACTTGAAGAAATTTCTTTCAGGTGTTTTTCATCAAGCTATACAATCACCTCAGCTGTTAGCAAGGTGTTCTGCCGACATTCCGAAACACGTTGCGTATTAAAACACGCATGTTGTGAATGCATGGATGGGATATAAAAGAAACGGGCACAAAATACCTCTATTAGATTTCACTAGACAACATGTGTTCGCAAACGTAGCTACTTATGGCACCAAACGGAAGCATTCTGACCCAACAATTGCACCATCCAAATCCTCATTTGATGTAATCAGGTACAATTATTAACAACATTGGACCACGAAAGGCGAATCTAAACACGCAGGATACAAGTGAAATGTGTACGCCGTTCAACACATATTTGCAAGATGTGTAACTTGTATCTTCATCCAGATTGTGTAAAGGCATTCCATACTGGCTCTAGGTGACATAAGAGCAGTTATTTGTTTTTATTATGCTATAAACACATAAAGTATTTCATCACTCCCGAGTGGCCACGAAAGTTGACAAGCAATAATTTTATTTTATTCAAGAAACAATTTTGAGCGCTTTTGTGTTTAACCAAATCCGGAAAAGTAATTTAAACCAAAAACTGCAAAAATACTATACACAATTATTATGGGCGGAAATGAGTTAATTAGACTAGGTTTAGTAAATTCTGGTAGGCACCCACCAGATCTAGATTGAGGTAGATTAAAGATATCCAACTATGCTAAGTGTGAAAAGATCACTTATGTAATTCAAAGTAATTTATATGCAACATCCAATTGCCTAAAATATTAACGTACCTCCTTTGTGTATGTAAACCGATGGCACGAAACGCTGTGACGGCATTGCAACTCGCATTGCAAAATTGCATTGTTCAGGTTGGAATCCGTTTGCGGAGGGTGGTTGTGGTTCTTGGTGATCTTCCACTGGAAGCTGTCACACATGCTCATACGCGAACGAAGAAGACTCAGGGCGAAACAATCCGAAGATTGTTCTGTTTGGTCAGTTCCTCCCACCGAGAGAATACCGTGTATCAAACTGAGCAAAACCAATAGTGACATTTTCGCATACACAGTGATTGTGATTTTATCAGCGTTGAATACTTATATACTGAACTATGCGATTGTGTGATGAAATCTTATTGGTTGGACAGCAAGTTAGTTCAAATAATTTGAATTTCCGAGAAATTTGAATGGTCAAAATTTAGGTTCATCAGAAACATTTACCAGCACTGGACATCCTCTCGAAATGACTCAGTCGTTCGCCTAATCTGGAGATTTTGAATAACGTATTGATTTTCGACAGGCACCAATTTTGATTCTAATGACTTCTCACAAACACTCAACGTTGAAATGTTAAGAGAATATTACTGAGAGGATTACCCCAAAACGCCTTGCTAACATTTAATAAAATGAGATCAAACAGAAATTCGGTATGCCCACGAGTAGAAACGCATATTATAAGCTTGATTTCGCCGCACAAAAACGAAATGCTTGGGGTGCTTTACAAAATGCTGGCGAATGTATCAATACATCTTGATCTGATTTGTCCATCAAATCAATCTCTGCTCTGTAGATAGCATGTGCATTTTTTCAGCAACCTGAGTTTAGTGGGATCAATCCAATAAAACGTAACTTAAACGATATCTTTTAGTACAAACTTACTTCATGTGACAGAGCATCTCCGTCAGAAGTGACAAGTTCCCGGAAATCTGCGATAAGTTGAGGTTTAAATTGAATCTATTTTTGAAAAAGCTTTACACGAAGAACCACGGTATTCAATAACAGAATCACAAACTGATTGTGAAAGTGAATGCGCAAAGAGACTTCTAAATAGCCAATTTATTGTGCTGCTAACAGCCTAAAGTATTCATTATTCAAGGATTCATGGTTAAACCTTATTACTTTACAACACCACAGGATTACGGCATGAATTAAAATGTGAGAAATATAATAGTTTAAAAGGAAAAGAGAATATAAAATGTTAGGTACACAAATGGTATCTATTTGCATGTGTAAATCTGATTTTGCTGTAAACTTCGCTAAGCAAGGAGAGTCCACCACATATTGGATAAGAAAATTCCAAAGACACAACCCACGTACGGTGAAAAAATGCGCTGACAATCAAGACGGGGACTTAAGACATAAAGAAATGAGGTATTTCCGCGTGTCACTATCTCTTCACACATTAAGCAAGTGATTCTGTGGATTTTCTTCGTTAGACACAATTCTATAGGTCAAATTTATATCGCGTCATATCCTCCTTTGGGTAAAGTCGCATGGATCCAGACGTCGCAACCTTTTGGTGTACGGAACATAGCGAAGATCCATTACTAACATTGTTGCTCTGTGATAGATTTTATAAAGCGAAGAAGCTCAGATCTCTGCAACATACTCCAACGTTTAGTGAATGTAAATGTACATTATCCTTACCACCGAGAATCCTTCAAATATACATTGTTATTGGCCTTCTTCGGGCGATGTCGATCATGGGTGTACATCACAATCGCATGAATGTTCATATTCTAC